>JAQZBX010082680.1:0-13495 GCA_029593785.1 Cabassous unicinctus | reverse complement strand
ACTGGGTATCTATAAGCAAAAGAATGAAAGAGGACCCCTATCTCACCCCCTATACAAAAATCAACTCAAAATGGATCAAAGATCTAAATATAAAAGCCAGGACCATAAAACTACTAGAAGAAAATGTAGGGAAACATCTTCAAGACCTTGTCGTAGGTGGTGGTTTCTTGGATCTTACACCCGAAGCACGTGCAACAAATGAAAAAATAGATAAATGGGACCTCCTCAAAATTAAACACTTTTGCACCTCACAGGACTTTGTCAGAAGGGTGAAATGGCAGCCAACTCAATGGGAAAAAATATTTGGAAATCACATATCTGATAAGGGTTTAATATCCAGGATATATAAAGAGATGTTACAACTCAACAATAAAAAGAAAAACGACCCGATTAAAAAATGGGCAAAAGACTGAAATAGACATTTCTCCAAAGAAGAAATACAAATGGCAAAGAAACACATGAAGAAATGCTCAATATCACTCATGATTAGGGAAATGCAAATCAAAACTGCAATGAGATATAATTTTACACCTATCAGAATGGCCACTATTAAAAAGACAAAGAATTACAAGTGTTGGAGAGAATGTGGAGAGATAGGAACACTTCTTCACTGTTGGTGGGAACGCAAAATGGTACAATCACTATGGAGGACTGTTTGGCAGTTCCTAAAGAAGTTGAATATAGACTTGCCACGTGACCCTGCAATACCACTACTGGGTATATACCCAGAAGAACTGAGAGCAGTGACACGAACAGACATCTGCACACTGATATTTATAGCAACATTATTCACCATTGCCAAAAGTTGGAAGCAACCCAGGTGTCCATCAGCAGATGAATGGATAAAAAAACTGTGGTCTATTCACACAATGGAATATTATGCAACTGTAAGAAGAAATGAAGTCGTAAAGCATATGGCAACATGGATGAATCTGGAGGACATTATGCTGAGTGAAGCAAGTCAGACACAAAAGGACAAATACTGTATGAATGCATTACTATGAACTATATATATTGTGTAACATATTGTTTGATCCACACACACACAAAAAAATTTTATATGTATCCATTACATTTAATGGAGAAATGTATATATTTATTCATATGTGTTTACTTTTTAGTTTTTAATTGTTTATATTTTCAATTATTAAATGTACAAATAAAGTTAAGGAAAAAAAAAGATAAATGAACCAATTAAAAAATGGACAAAAGACTTGAAAAGACATTTTTCTAAAGAAGAAATACAAATAGCAAAAAAATGCATGAAAAAAAATGTTCAACATTACTGGCTATTAGTGAAATGCAAATCAAAGCTACAATGAGATATCATTTCACACCTGCTAGAATGGCCACTATTAAAAAAAACAACACAGAAAACTACAAGTGTTGGAGAGGATTGGAGTGTTTGGAATGTTTACTCGCTGTTGGTGGGAATGTAAAATGGTAAAGCTACTGTGGAAGTCTGTTTGGCAGTTCCTATGGAAATTTAATATAGATTTACCATGTGACCTGGAAATAGTGCTACTGGGTATATACCCAGAAGAACTGAGAGCGGTGACACGAACAGACATTTGCACACTGATATTCATAGCAACATTATTCACAACTGCCAAAAGATGGAAACAACCAGGTGTCCCATTAACTGGCAAATGGATAAATAAACTGTGATTATACACAGGATGCAATATTATTCAGCATTAAAAAGAAATGAAGTTGTGAAGCATATGACTACATGGATGAACCTGGAGGACATTATGTTGTGTGAAGCAAGCTAGGACAAATATTGTATGATTTTGCTATTATGAACCAAATATATTGAAAAAACTCATAGAGTTAATAGCTAGAATGTAAGTCACCAGAGAATAGACTGTGGTTAGAGAGTGGAAGCTAAGGTTTAATTTGTGCAGAACTGGTTAAAAGTTGTTTGTAAATGTTTGGAAATGAATAGAAATGATGAAAGCACATCATAGAATTTGTAATTAGTAGTGCTAACATAGGGTATGATAGAGATTTTTTTTTTTTAGTAATAAAAATGCTCTAATATTGTTTGAAGTGATGAATATACAACTCTTTGATTATACCAAATGCCATTGATTGTACACTTTAGATAAATTATATGGTTCATGAACAACAACAACGACAAAAGAATAAGGTGGGTTGGGGGTAAAATATACCAAATATAAGATATGGAGTATATAGTTAGTAGTAATACTTTGATCTTGCTCTTTCATAATTTGTTACATATGTTTAACAACAACGCAAGGTATTTGTGATGGGGTGATGTATGGGAGCCCTATATGATGTTATGCATGTTTGTTTTGTAAGTTCACAACTTTTACTATACACTTATTGCTTGTGCATGTTCATGTATGAACGATATACTTCAATAACTTTTTTTAAATGAAAAAAAAAAAAGACTCACCCTGAATGAGGTGGGTCACATCTTAAGATCTTAGTCACCAAAAGAGCCTCCTTAAAATAGAGCCACACCCACAGGAATGGATTAACTTTAAGAAGGGTACATAGAGCTTCAAATCAGGACACCTCTGAATCTATCCCTTCCTCTCTATTCCTCTGCCGCTGCTAGGGACCTGGTTCAGGCCTGCATGATGAGTTACCTTGACTTTTGCAGCAGCCTTGTTACCGGATTTTTTCTAGGTTCTTGACTAAACTACAAGAAATGAATTTCAAGAGCACGTTGGGTTAGTTATGCCAGTAATTTATTAAGGTAGGGTGGGAAGAGAAATGGGAGAAAATAACAGATCATGGGTCCCAGAGAGAAGAAGGGGCTGAAGAGTGATAAAGAGGGCTGGTTTACAGACTACAATTGTCCATTATAGATTATAAATCTCCAGATTTTACTTGCGTGTTGATCCATGCAGGGGCTACAGCACAGCGAGAGCAGGGTGCAGAAGGTGAGAAAGAGAGAGAGAGAGAGAGAGATTCAGCTTTTGCGCTTGCTTTTTAAACCATTAATTATTCGGCCCCTTTGCTAAATGGCATGGGAGGAGTTCCAGCTGTTTGCTGTTTTGATTGATTACCCCACCCATCAATTCCCCGGGAGGGCCCCATGATGTCCCTGGAGAATACCCGGGGTTTCTCCTGGCTTCGGGAGGAAATCTTGATCTGGATGGGATTCTCATGAAGGCCTTCCAGCAGCCATCTTGGAGGTATCGATATCCATGTGGACTTCTTGCCAAGTTCCAGATCCATCTATTGATTCCCTATTTTACTAGACTGCTTCAGTCTGACTGGTCTTCTTGCTTCCAGTCTTGCCCCCGCCAAACCATTCTTTACATTGCAGGCCCCAGTGATCTATTTAACATGCGATCTTAGGTTTTCCTCCTTCTTTCCACCCTTTTCTGTGACTCCCCAGCACCTAGAAGATGAAGTCCAAGCCCTTTAGCAAGGCCTACAAGGCCCTTTCTGATCTGGTACTATCTGCTTCTCCAGCCTCCTGACCTGCTGGCCGTCCTGGCTCATGATCTAGTTCCCACCAGATTCCATCCCTTTGCACCACCTCTTCTGTCTGTGCTGCATTCCTCTGTTCTTTCATAACCCATCTTGCATGTCATCTCCTTGAAGAGCCTTTCTACTACCTTCCCACACAGGACTAGTCCTCCTGGGTCCCTGCTGCCTGAATCCTGGGCCAGCATCCACTGAAGTCCTTCATTCTTCTCTGTCTTCCTAGTAGAGCTTGTGGGCAGTGACCCAGTTAATTGATCTCTTCATCCTCAGAGCCCAGCTCATGACAGGTTATTCACAGGTTATTCTCAAAATGCATTGAAAGAGTGACCCAAAACTGACAAACCTGTTTTACCGGGGGCCAAGGTACAACCATTTCAGTGGACAGACCCCATGGGCCTTGCGACTAAACCTCTGCCAGGGGGGTCATCAAGTCACAATGCCCTGGTGCCCTGTACCAGGGCTGGCTTCTGGAGCTCCCAAGGGGTTTGCCAGCGCTCAACCAAATGCAGAGTGCTCAAGAGACCATGCTTTTCCAGGGAGCTGACAGGGGGCAGAAGTTAGCCAGAAAGCAGGAGGGTAGGACTTGGAGGAAGGATGGTGCCCGAGGAAGAGCAGAGAGAGGCTGTCCCAGGTTCCCTGGCTCAGCCCCAGCAGGCGGAGGGGAGGACTCATTCGCCCGGGGGCCAGCCCACTAGTGAGACTGAACAGTGGCTGGCCCAGCCCAAGCCCGGCCTCAAGGCTGGGAGGCGATTTCCTCAGGCTCCCTCCTCCTGCAGGGAGGGTTTGGGAAACTGAACAATTTCAGTTCGGGGAGAGGCTGAGAAGTGCCAGGGAGGGCAGGAGCTTCAGGGCAGCAGAAGCAGCGCCTCGGCTCAGGACCTCAAGGAGCAGCCTGCCTTGCCTGGGGCAGCCCCTCGTGCCTCCCCACCTGAAGTAAGGGGCGGGGAGCTGGGGGCCGGGTCGAGGAAGTCTGGCTGTCTGGAGAAGGGGGCGGTGGCAGCAGAAAGCACCCGGGCAGAGGCCGGGGGCTGGTCTGGGAAGGAGGTTTGGAGCAGGCGGGAAGCGTGGGGGAGGTTTGGGTGCTTCCGTTTAAACTTCCCTTCTGTAGTAACTTCCTGGAGTGGCCACTTTGGGATTCCACACCTTCTATTTGAAAAGTTGGGGGAGCGGATGTAGCTCAAGTGGTTGAGCGCAGGCTTCCCACAAACAAGGTCCCGGGTATAAAGTTGGCTGCCTGTTTGGCCAGGGATTAGGGGTTGTCACTGGTTTCTTGTCCCAGGGACATAGTGGGGAACCAGATAATGCCACTGCCCTTCCCTCCCTCTGTGGATCCCTGACTCTCCATCACATTCCCCTTAGCCTCCCCACTCCCCCTATTTTTCTGCCTCCAATAGAGCCGGTTTCTGGTCCTCCTGCCTGGCCCCACCTCTGCCCTCCTGCCCTGCCCTGGCTGCGCCCAGGAGACCACAGCCAATACAGGCAGGCTCACAGTTTCTTCTTGCAGGGCGGTTGCCCCAAGGTTATTTGTTTCCTCCTTCCTGGTATGGATAGCTGAGGGATTTCATTCATTCAGTCATTCATTATTTATTCATTACTTTATTCATCATTGTTTGAGCACATAACTGAATTCTCAGGAAAGAGGGCCACATAATTTCTGTCCTTACTGGGAATACAAAAAACTGACATTTATTCAACAAACATTTAATACTTATCTATAAGCTGGCAGTCAATGCGGCATAGTAGAAAACTATTTTGGAGTCACAGACTTAAATTCCTGTCCTACCTCTCCTGTTTGCTTCCTGAGCCTCAGTTTCCCCACCTGTAAGATAGTATTGTTATGAAGGTGACATGAGACAATGCATGTCAAGCACCAAGCCAGGTGCCAGGCACATAGTGAGGCCTCAATAAATGTTTGTGCTCTTCCCTTCATCTTTGCCACGGCCCCTCTCCACTTCCATCCCCTCCCCTTGGGCTAGTAAAGATATGTAAGGCATCCCCTGGCCTTTAAGGCCCTTAGACAGACTGGTAAACACATAGAACTGGACATTGGACAAGGAGATGGTGAAGGGAGATGGAGGCCAAGAAGGGGTGGGGATGCAGCCAAAGGGGGAAGGTACTGGCTCCTGATTTGAGGTAAGAAAACTGAATCAGGGCTATGACCACAGGCTTGGAGGGAGCGGATGTCTCCAGCAGGCTCTCCTGCTGTGTTTCTGAATTTGTACATGCTCTCTCATGCTGAACTAGTGATGGGAAGTACCAATTCCTAAAACCAACTCTGCTTGGCTCCAGGCTAAGTGCTTTAAAATGCATTATCTCATTTGAACATAATCCCTTATGCTATTATTAGTATCCCCATTTTATAGGTGAGGAAATGAAGATACAAATTGTCTAAGGTCACATGGCTAATAAGTAGTGGACCCAAGATTCAAATCTAGGTTAGTTTCTAGATCCTATGTTCTTTCCTTGACTCCTTGCTGTCTTTCAAATTTTGCAATATCAGAAAGGCCAAAAAGGACATTTTTCTCTCAACTACCTAGACATGGGCTTCTTACTTCCTGTCCATCTCCTGCTCTGGACTGCTTCATTCAGGGTGGGGAGGAGCACATTCCTTCCCTGATTTATTAATTAATTCACTCATTCATATATCATTCATTCAGTCAAGTGCTCTGTCATTCCATGAGACTGCAAGTTTCCAAGAGAGGAGGGATCATGTTTATTGGTTCACCATGGTATAACCAGCACCTTGTAGGCTCCCTGGTACAGAGATGTTTGATGACTCCTTAGTGAGTAAATGCATCTGACAAATATTTATTGATGCATTCCATGGCTGGATAATAGGGATTCAAAGATGAATAAAAGAAATCCTATGCTCAGGATGCTCATAGCCTTGTGGAGGAGACAGTTACCATACTGAGGTCATTGGTACCCTACACACAAGCAGGGGTTGCAATGGGGATTCAGAGAGGTTCCTCAGTGCCCAGCACAATGCCAGGCACATGGCAGGTGCTCAATAAGGCTTTGCAGCGGAGGTGTAAAGGAGAGTCTTAAAGGGGTGTTAAGGCTTCACCAGCAGAACAAATTGAGGAGGAAAGATCTTATGGCAGTTATAGACCTAGTGGAGGATGGGAGCTGGAACTGCTAGGGGCTCAGTATGGCTGGGGTGTAGAGAGTATATGGAGGGAATGGCAGGACATGAGGGTGGATAAATAGGCAGGGTTCAGATCATGGGGTCCCTAGGTGACTTGCTTAAGAACCTAGGCTTTATTCCAAGGGCAATGGGTACCTGTTAAAAGGAGACACATCCCCTGATTTGCACTTCAGAAGTGTGGCTGCTGGCTGGCAGCCTAGGAGATGATACCAATGTCTCCAGGCCTGAGGGAGCTCCCCACCTGCCTGAGGAAATTAGCCTTCCTTTTTAGGACATGGATTAGGCCTTTTTTTTTTTTTTAATTCATAATGGTTCATGAAGGACCTCTGTTACAACCCAACTCCCGAAGGGCACGAGTTGTTGAGGCCACGAGACCAAAGAACACACCTGGCATTTAGTCAGGCATAAGCTTTATTGGGACTTACAAACAGGAGAGACTCTTTGATGGCAGTCGAAGAATGAATGAAATTAGCGCTCTGCAAAGAGATGAGAAAATGAGGGGTGATATGTAAGGGGTTTCAGAACAAGGACATTCCATAGGGTTTGAGAACAGAGTTCCTGCTTGGATCAGGTGAAGCGAACACATGGGGTGTGGTGACGTTTTCACTACCAAGGACGGTTACTGCTTTGGGATGATTATGGTTTATGATACCACCTATGCATTCTCTCCCCTCTGGGGAGGGTTGTTACCTTCTAACTTATGTCTGAGTCATGCAGGCACTACATGCTGTGGACTTAGGGGGGCCTGGGTCCCTGCAGCCTCCTCAGTTGTCCCACGTTCTGATCCACTGATCCAGTCGGTTACCCTCACTGTGCAGAGTCACAGCTAATCTGCTCCTCCAAACAAAAGCACTGAAATTTGCAAATGACCTACATTTGAATGGTTTGGAGCAATTTCAAGTTTATCCTGTTTGCTAACATGCTATCTCTTGTGATTTCTTAAGTTGGAGAGAAAGGGGTGGAGTTGCGGATGGGGCTCCAGGAATTAGACCTAGCTCTGAACCGCCCAGGGAGTGTGGGTTGAATAGGCAGGGATCCTGGAATGGGGGTACCTAGGAGGGATAGCTGTAAGGTAATCCATTTCTAGATGCTCAACTTCCATAGGTACTTTCCTAAAAGCAGTCTGCAGGTCTGGATTCTTTAAATTCTCTTCAACTCTTGCTTTCATTGCTACCCTTTTGGGCCTTTACAAAAGAAAGTCACACCTCTCATCCACCCTGGTCCTTTCTATGGTGTATTGCCTGGAGATATAAAAAAACAAAAAATGCTCTGTTCCTGACAGAGAGCAAGGAAAAAGAGTTTAGGTAAGAATAACTGAAGCGGGTGGTGTCTTACTATAGACTCATGGTATTTGTTTTATTTTAAAACAATGTTTAATCCTAATTATGTGCCAGGCACTATTCTAAGGGCTTTAGGAATAATAAACCCATTCAACACTTATTAAATCTATAAAGTAGAGACTTAATATCCTCCTTTTACAGTTGAGGTTCCCAGGAATTGAGAGGTTGAGTAGATTGCCCTAGGTCACAGCCATTAAGGGGTAAAATCAGGATTTGAACCCAGGCAGCTTTCTTCTAAAATATGTGTTCTTAACCATTAAGCCAGCCTACATTAAGCATAAATGGCTTAGCTATTTACCTGTGTGTCATAAAATTAGAATTTAGTCACTAGACTAAACAATTAGACGGTTGTTATGGGGATGAAAATGAACACATTTATAGAAATTTTTAAGAAACGAAGGTGGATTTACATATTGGCAGAAAATCAGTTTGATTTGGCTGATTGGTTTGACAGTGAGCTTTGGCAGACATTTTACATTGACTGAACAAGCTAAATCTGTAGCTCCAATGTTTTGATGAAAATATATTTAAAGCAAGTCTGTAATAAAGATTATGCCAGAAAGTTTGGTCTTGGAAGTGGTTTTAACCTGTGAAAAATAATTTTATTTAATAGCTTAAAAACATGCTAGAGGGGACATAGCTTTTAAAAAATTATTTTGGGGATTCATGAGCAAAGAACGATTGAAGCCCTCTGGTGTCTGACGCACACAAATATCACCGGCCGTGAGCATCACAGTGGGGACCAGGTAAGAGAACCCCTGTTCTCTAACACCTGATCAGGTGAGGTGAAATGACTTGTCTACAAGCCACCCAGGTAATCAGGAGTGAAACTGGAGCTAGAATCATGGTTTTCTGACTGCTGTTATTTCAGTGATCTCTCCATTACCCCAAACTTCCTTCCTCCTCCCTTTCTTCAACTGATGGTTTATTCAGCAAATCCTGTGCACCTGTTCTGGGCTACGCACTATTCTAGGTGCTGGGGGTACAGAGAAGATATCAGCTAAGTATTTCCCACTTTTCTGCTGCTTGTATTCTAGTGCAAAGAGTCAGACAATAAATAAACCCAGATATTTCTAGATAGTGGAAAGCATTGAAAGCAAATAAACAGGACAATGCGATAGAGTTTACAGAGGTGGAGGGAGAGGTGGGCGGCCACTTCAGATAGGACAATGAGGTGCTATTTAATAGGAAGGAGACAGCCTTGTGTGTATGTGCTGGGACGTGGGAAAGAAATGGCTAGAAATGGTAGCAGGAACAGCAAGTGCAAAGGCTCTGAGGCAGGAGAGAGCTTGGTGTGTTCCAGGCAGAGAAAGAAGACACTGTGGCTTCAGCTCAGATGTGTTGGGGAAGAGTGGGAGAAGCTGAATTACAAGAGGAAAGCAGGATTTACATATTAAGGATCCTGTGTTTATCCTGAAATAAAGGGAAGCCACTGAAAGATTTTAAACAAAGAGTCATAGACTATGATTTATGTTTTTTGTTTCATTTTGTTTTGTTTGTTTTGAAGAGGGGAGGAGTGGAAATAGAGATGCAGACTAGTTGGGATGCTATTTGAGGTGAGGCATCTGCAGTTTACTCTATGGGGCATATGAAGATGAACAATGCATGATGCTTGCACTCTGGCAGCAAGTCTTTGATCCAGCTCCTTATTTTGTATTTGGAGGATATCAGGAAGATGTACTTCTTGATTGCTGTGTTAATGGGAAAGTAAAATGAAATGGGATGTCAGTCTGTTTTCTAGTTCTGATCAGGTGTGTTGGCTTATATTGCTGTATAACAAATCATCCCCAAATTAGTGATTTAAGACAAAAAACATTTTCTTTTATTATGAATCTGTGGGTCAGGAATTGGGACAGCGTTCTGCTGGCCGTTCTTCTGCTCCACGGGGTGCCAGCTGAGGTCACTCACTTGGCTCTTTTTAAATGGTGGATGGGCTGGGCTGGAAGGTCCAAGAAGACTTCACTTATGAGTCTGGTACCACGGTGCTCTCCTACAGGGCCTCTCTCCATGCAGGTAGCTTGGGCTTCCTCATAGCTTGGTGACCTTGGGGTAGTCAACTTCTTATATGATGGCAGACTTCCAAGAGGAGTAAAAGTGGGGGTTGTACCCGATGTTACTTCTGCCACATGCTATTGGTCAAAGCTAGTCACAGGGCTGGCCCAGATTCAACGGGAGGTAGAACAGACACCACCTCTTAGAAAACCATATATACTGCCTTTAGTCCACTGCACGAGGCTTCTGGAAACTGAATAACGATAGCCACCTTGGTGGTATTGACTCACTTTTTTTTCTCTTAGTCACAGTGCACTGTTTTGAAACAGTATGTAGGTCTTTCTCCTCCTGAAGAAGGATGACCTGGAGAACAGAAAGTGTTTTTTTGTTGTTTTTTTTAATTGTCCTTGTGTTTCCGGAGCCTAACACATACGAGGAATTCAGGGAGTGCTTGTGCATTGTCAAGACCTTAACCCTGACCCTCTGAATCCACATCTCTAGGACCAGCGTTCCCAGTCTTGGCATAGCCCCAGAGACTGATTCCACGGGCCTGGGGCGAGGCCCAGACATCACTACATTGACAAATCTCAGGTGATTCTGTTGTGTGGGTAGCGTCAAGGACCACCGCCCCAGGATCAGAACCAACCATCCATCACCTAACATCCCCAGAAGGGTCTCATGCAGGTGGTCCAAGATCAATTTGCCCAGGACGCCATGGTTTTAGCACTGAAAGTCCCAGGTCCTGAGAAACCTCTCAATCCTGTGCACACCGGGGCAGTTGGTCACTCCATCCATGGACATCTCCTTAAGAATTATTGCAAATGAGAAGGTGAAAACCCTTTTGAAAAACACCTACAAATATGTAGTGAAAGCAATGGTTCTGCCTCCTTCCTTTAGGGATGGAGTCAGTATTGTAATGCTATCAGATAGAGCCAACTTCTTGAATTAAATAGGAAAGGGCTCAGAGTCAGGGCTTTCCTCCAGCCCTGTGCTCTAGTGTGTTAGGTCTGTTAACTCGGTTGAATCGTGTCCTGTCTGGGAATTCTTCCAGGCAGCTTTGGAAGCCCAGCCACAATCAACAAGGATGACGTGTTGAGGATGGTACGAGGCCCAGGATGAAATGCCTGTGTCTTACCCACCAGGTTGTATTATGGCCATTGTTATTGCTCTTGTAATAGGATATGTAAATATAGGTAATACATCCTTTAAATAGCTCTGCGGGGAGGCAGTGCGGCATAGGGGAGAGGCCTAGGGTCTGGCCTCCGGTAAGTGGGTCTGTGCCCTGGCTTGGGTGGGTGCCTCTTTTTGCCTTAGATGTTCATTTGTAAAATGGGGACAATGGCGATGTCTTCACAGAGCAGAGGGGAGGATCCACTTAAGTAATAAAAGTGACAGTGGTTCTGCAGACTGGAAAGGGTGAGGCACCATGATTGTCTTTGAATAAGGGGGACACAAAGAAATTACTCTGTCCATCCCTCCTGCTGAAAGGTTCTGCACGTGACCAGGACCCTGGGTCCCCCCAACCCTGCCCCCCAGACCACAGCCATAGCGGTGGGATTCCAGGGAAGGGGCTTTTAGCCCATGGTGGGCTGCGCGGGGACCTCAGGAAGCAGAGTGTCCTACCTTAGTTGCCCTCACAACTGAGGGCAAGGGGGTCTTGCTTCAGGATAATAGGCAAACTTTTGGAGATGGGGGTTTGTGATGGCATTTTTGTTTTTAAATCTTTTGCCTATTTATTCCAAGTGAATTCTCAGAAATGTAATGAAAAGGAAACAACCACCACCACAAACCCATAATACTGGAAAGCCAGTTCTTCATTTCTGTAGCTAAAAAGGCATCCTTTTGGGCTGTAACCACAGAGTGATTGCTGCAGACCTCTGGAACTGGGCATAATGATGGCTTGCAGTGTGATGCAGAAGTCTGTTAATCTCTGTAGCCAAGAAGCCCAATCCGTGGCCTCTCCAAATACCCAGGTTGCCTAGCAACACCACCAAAAGCCTCCCCACCAGGCCCAGCTGGGCAGCAAATGGGTCCCCTCAGCACAGCCTGCCTCCTGGGCTTCCAGACCACATCAAGTGTGGACTCAGCTGGGCAGAGGCCTGCCTGGTACGGACGGATGGGTGGGGCCAGCTGTTTTAAAAAGCCAATTCAGACATTTAAAGTCTACTTGTTTGCATGCAGCTAGGATAGCAGTATAAACTAGTTATCAAAAGTCTCTTCCACCAAAGAAGAGATGTCCTGAGAGTGATGACCCTGCCAGTGTTCTCCTGGATGAGGTGAGGAAGGGAAGGTGAGCCTGACTTAGTCCTGCAGGTTTACCGAGAGGCAAATCCTTTTTCTGGCCACGTGGCTCCCTCTGGACTCCCTGTGGCAGCAATGGGGAGGTGGGGATAAACCTCATCTTTAGGGGTTGTGACCTGCCAATTCTTTTATAGCACCTATTTGGGCACTCCCAGGGTTTGGGGGAGCTGCAGGAAGGAGAGGGAGATAAGGGTGGAGGGAAGGATGGGATGAAAATTACCATAATGAAGATGTATACTTTTGTAACACTTGGTGCTTAGACATCGCCAGGCAGTGAAACATGCAGGGTCACTGGAGTGAGATACCCTGTGCTCCTTTCTCAGCTTACCCCCTTACCAGCTGTAAGACCTTGAGCCTCAGTTTCCTTATCCATAAAATGGGGGTGTTATTATCCTACCTCAGAAGATGGTTGTGAAAATTAGCAAAGAGAATGCTCATCAAGTGTTTAGCATGCAACAAATGCTCACTATTATGGAAGCTCTTGTTATTGCACTCAATTATTACACCAAACCTATGAGATATTCAGGGTAGAAATGACCTCCATGTTGAGGAAGGTGAGGCCCAGTGAAATTAAGTGTGGATGCTGGGAGTAGAACTCAGGTGTTCACAGTGCCGAGCACAAGGGATGGCTCTTCTCAAAGGTAGATGACAAGCCCTTCCTTTGTAGCCATTGCAACACGGCGGTTCCAGAGAGCAACTCTGACAACTCAATGACAGCAGAATGGTAACAGTGGGGTGGTACAGTGGAAAAGGTGGTGGGAGGCTCTTTTCAACATAAACTGCCACAAAGACTCTTTTTTTTTTTTTTTTTACTTTATTTTATACATTTAATAGTTGAAAATGTAAACAATTAAAAACTAAAAAGTAAACACAGATGAATAAATATATACATTTCTCCATTAAATGTAATGGATACATATAAATTTTTTTTTGAATCAAACAATATGTTACACAGTATATTTGGTTCATAGTAACGCATTCATATAGTATTTGTCCTTTTGTGTCCTTTTGCTTAACATAATGTCCTCCAGGTTCAGCCATGTTGTCATATGCTTTACGACTTCATTTCTTCTTACAGCTGCATAATATTCCATCGTGTGAATAGACCACGGTTTGTTTATGCATTCGTCTGTTGATGGATACCTGGATTCTTTCCATCTTTTTGGCAATGGTGAATAATGTTGCTATGAACATCGGTGTGCAGATGTCTGTTCGTGTCACTGCTCTCAGTTTTTCTGGGTATATA
>JAQZBX010082679.1:0-13489 GCA_029593785.1 Cabassous unicinctus | reverse complement strand
TATACATTACTGTGTAATTTTTAAGTCACCAGGAATAATGTAATGATTACAATAAGAACCAAACAAAACAAGCTGTTTGTGAATTGATCAACCAGCCATATTTTTGAAATACTTTCAAGTTTTATGCCATTCTTGGTGAAAACTTCAAGCTACTTACATTCCATCAAATGCCTGAGAATTTGATTTAACAGAGAGTGGAGTCCCATTTTTCTGCCATTGTTGTGCTTATGAAGCCACAGACAACATGTGAATGGATATAAAAGGCTGAGATCCAATAAAACTTTATTCACAAAACCAGATGGCAGCCATATGTAACATGCCAGCTCACTGATTTCTCAAACATTGCTTTTAAAATCATCTACTTACCTTCACTGTATTAGTGTTTTTCCTTAATTTTAAGCATTTGTCTTATATTTTATTTTTATTGACACTCATTTCAAATTTCTATTTCTGATATTATTTATTATCTAAGCTATATAATAATAAAACAGAATAAAATGATAATATATGTACAAATGAATTGAAAAGACATGTTTTAGAGATGGAAGATTCATTTTATTCAGAAGTTTATAAAGTATTTTTAGATGAACAATAGTCTATTCAAAGAAAATTTTGTGTGGATAACTTTGGTTTGAAGATGGTATGGGAAATCCAAAGTCTCACCCAGGAGCAGTTCTGAAGAAGATAGTTTTCATGCTTGTTCTAAAGGCAGGATACTCATGAGACCACAGAGGCAGGGGAGGTGATGTAAATGAGTGACTCTATTAGGGTCAATGTAATTCAAAGTTGTAGGAATTAGATAATCAAGAGCACATTGATCATTTAAAGGGAGAAGCTGTTATCCCATTGAGTGCTTGCACTGAGGGATTTGTGCCTATTTTGCCAGATGCTCTCCTTTTACAAGTGTGCCCAAATTTTTTTTTCTTTTCTTCCCTAAATTCTTTTTTAATTTACTAAATTATAAAGTTGGCAACTAATTCAAACAACTTTAAATTCAAACCAACGTTGATCAGATGAAAAAAACAACCATGTGATGTAGCTATCAATTGGCAACATCTACTCATGAAGTTTTAGAGATGAGGGAATAGGAGTTCAGAAACCTTCATGATTTCAGTAAGGCTGATATATGCTGTCTGTCCTCAATATTCAAAAGCACTTTCACTCCCTGGGATGGCCGTTGCCCATCGTCGTCTCCTCGCCAGGTGACTTGGATGAGTCCAGTGAGCTTAGGGTAGGAGTTGCAGCTCCACCGAGATTCCAGGCACAGCTGGCACATAGGTAGGCCAGAGGCTCCAGTCTCTGCAAGTACACCTAAAAACTCCAGCATCACATATAGGTTTGAATAGAAGGGACTGATGGACCATGTGCAGGGAGGACTTATTTGAGTCCAACTCTGTCACTCTCAGGAGCACAGATTCCAAAGAAGAGCCCACTAATAAGGCATCAGTCTATGGGGCAATCCCACTTATATAGGATCTGGGTGTCTCCAGAGCCCCCAGGAGCCCCTCTGTGTGGGGTGATATCCACTTTGGTGTTCTATACAGTAACTTATTTGAAAGGAGGCAGCAGTTAAGAGCTTGAACTGGGTGATTAGGCAGATATGTTGTAGAATCCCAACTCTGGGGTCTATTGTGTCTTGGCTTCCTCACTGGTAACATAAATGCCCTTGTTTTGAGGAGGAAATAGATAATTAATTGAAATAACTTAGTCCAGCCCTGGTTTACTTGATAAATGAAGCTATTTTAAAATTATAGATAGGAATGAGTTAATGAGAAAAGTGAAATCCAGCTTCATTGGTTAAGTGTTACTATGCACATATAGGCTTTTATTTTTCCAAGCCTAAAGAATACATTATTCAAAACCTTGTTACATAAATTAGAATATGTGCTGAAGTGTGTTACTTTGCAAGTAAAGAAACATACAAAAATAATCTAAATTTATGTGGAACTTTCCAAGAAGGCCTGGGATAAGGTTGTTGCTCCACACATAATATGCCTTGAAATTTCATGTGCACCAAAGTCATACCTAGGAGGCTCCCTGGCAGGTGATATTGGGACATTAAAAATCTCCATGTCACCATTAAGGTTTTAACACTTGCTTAATTTGGAAGAGGAAAGTACTGAAGCTAAAAATGAACCAAAAGAGGAATATGATACAGTACTACAGGATGTAAAATGGGTTTGAGGAAGCATGGGGCTTTTTATAAATAATTTCATGTTGAGCAGCTTCTCTAAAGATAAACTTTCAAAAAAATGAAGTCCATGAGTTGACCTTTCTTCCCTTATCACTACTAAAAAAATTTCTAGTTTTGCCTAAAGATACTATTACTATTACTGATTTATATGAGTTACATAATTACTATTAGTGAATATTGCTTATATTAACTACTATTAATTAATATTGATTGACTGTCTTATTATATTACTTTAATTTTATATTTGGAAATTTACCTTCAAGTAAATTTTAAAACACAATGTATGAGTCATTCTTTTTGCAGTTTTTTAAAAAATATTTTCTGAAAAGGATTTTATGTTTTTATCAAACTTTTAATAGCAATCTATGGTATTAAATAAAGCAAGAATATCTGGCAGTACCCTTGGTGTCTCCTGTTAGGTCTTTATCTAAATTATCTCTGGTAGGTTTCTCAGTATTCTGATTATTTTTATTAGTGGTGTTTTAACTCCTCTCTTTGTCCCATTTTCTTCCCACATTGAACACATACTATTTTTGCAGGTCGATCCATTCTCAATATCTATCTTTTAGACATAATCATGCTCAGGATTACCCAAGTGGGCCCACAGACTCCATGATAACATTTATAATCCACCCCCTGACCACAGTAGACTGTAATCATTGTAATTATGTTACCAAAGGAGGCTCATGAGTTTCTTTCTTGTATGTCCATAAGCATTCATTTCTCTTGCATAAATAGGAATGTATGACAGTTTCATATGGGAATTACATGTTTTACATTTTATGGAATTAACAATTTTCCAATGTTAGTATAACATCATTCATGCTCAGCAGCACCGTAATACTCCTCCAGTTGCTCAATAAACCCACCAACACTAGCTATGGTCAAACTTTTAAAATTTTATATGCAAAATGGTTATATCTTATTGTGAGTAAAAGTTGCATTTCCCTAATGCCAAATGATGCTAATCATATTTTTTATGTGCATTTAGCCAATAACATATTTCTTTTATTTAAATAGGAAAATATATTGGTCAATTAATATCTGTTTCAGTGATTAGTTCAAAGTTCTCACAGTTAATATAACTCAACTTTTGAATCCCTTATTTTGTATATTTTTAAATGTGCAAATACTATGTGTTTCTTTTAGAATGTCCAAGTTATGTGTAGAAAATTTTAAAAGTTACAAACAATGATGAATACATTCAAGAAATGCATTTACATACTTATACACAGAGATGCATGAAAGCATATGCTAAATTAGAATTACAAGGGTGTTTTTGACTCCCCAAGGCATGGCTTAGTGCTTAGCTCTACACATATTAAAACAGTATCTGAGAGCTTGTTTCGAGGTTCTAGAAGGGGATCACAGTTACTCCTATACCCTTGACAGAAGAATGGTCCTCCACTAGTGGGGTAGGTCGTGCTCTGTGACTGAACATGCAGCTTAAGGAGGAATACACATGGAATGAAGAGGGAGGAAGGGGACACCCATCTAGCCAGCCAGATCAGATGAATAAACCCTGGTGATCAATGGGGTGACAGATGTAGCAGCCAGATCACCCTCATGTCTGTTCCTGAATTGTTATATAAATTATTCAACATGCATGGGTTGTTTTCCCATTTTATATTATGACAAAGAGAAGAAGTCATTTGAATTCAGGATTGGCAGACATATGTTTTATTTTCTCTATTTTTAAGGGATGTTCATACATAAGCCTTGAAGGAGGTACTTTCTCATAACTATCAAAACTTTTTGCATGCTGTCTTGGTTTCCACCTTATTTTGGTTAAACAGTTTGCTTCCACATCCATTTTGGCTTAGATAATAAACAGTTAAACACCCCCTGGCTTATACTCCCTAGAGTTTAAACTCAGATTCATGGCCACTACCCACATCACCCACATGCCTCATCCAGAACCAAGAGCTGACAATAAATGATAAGCTAACCATCACCATGACACACAGACTGCCAATCCCTTTCCCTTTATAGGGACCTTTGCAGTGAATAACAAACCATTGACAGCTGCAGGAAATCTAT
The DNA here is from genome assembly GCA_029593785.1 of Cabassous unicinctus. NCBI lineage: Eukaryota > Metazoa > Chordata > Mammalia > Cingulata > Chlamyphoridae > Cabassous > Cabassous unicinctus. The sequence continues at coordinate 9,255 of JAQZBX010082679.1, read as the reverse complement.
TAACCTTTGCCCTGAATCATAAAGTACATGCTCATGGGTCTCCATTACTCTACTCCTGTGCTTCCCACCTGCTGGTTGAGCCAAGGAAGTCTATTGTGCTTATTGTGGTACCTCAGGGCACCCCTCTCTTTCTGGAACCTGTGAGTAACAAACTACCTTTTCTCATGCATTATGATCTTGGTTTCACATTGTGTTGCATATGACCTCCACTGGGAACCAAATTTAAAATCCAACTTAACTAATTCAAAACAAAAATCATGTTCAATGACTTAGTAAGGCTTCAAACACTGTGTACATTTTATTATTGTCATCTCAGGCATCATGAAATGAAGTATAATATTTATACTCCAAAGATGTGTGAAAGGGAAAAACATGTGAAATAGCCCCCTAATTCAACAACAAATTAAGCATTTAGCTTTGGACATCCAAAAGACAATTGTTGGGTCTGCATTCATGTAAAACTTGACCCACAGAAAATGTTTGGTTTGCTGTCTCTCTATACTTGTTCTTGCTTTGTATGTGAAGAAGGAAAATGATGGCACTTGGGTCATATTGTTTCTTCTATTGTACAGAAAATGGTTTTTCTCCTGAACCCTAAGCTGTAGGGTGATATAGATTGTACCAATCTTAAGCCAGACACTAAACAACTGTAGATTTAGGGGAAGAATATGGGAGTAATATTATTTAGTTGCCAGGCATTCATTCATTCTCAACCATCATTGGAATTCCTACATAGGGCAGAGGGAAAAGAAGAAGAAAGAAAATTTAGGCCCATCAGGATTAGTTTGAAGAATACTGAGACCATCAGGGGTATCGACTTGCTACTGTAAGGGTTACTGTGCTTCCTAAGAGAGCCATAGCTTTGGGCAGATTGTCATCTCTCCCTTTAGAGTATGTCATTTGGCAGATATGGGGGTGAAGGCAAGCAGTTCACAATAAAACTGACATCACTGGGTCTTGGTGTGTCAAGAACTGCTTTGGTGCTTCATGTGCATTAACCTCTGTGTTCCTCACCACACTCTCTGAGGCAAGGGGCAGAACTACTACCATTATACATGGAAGAAAAGTGGGAATACCATGTAGGGGTTAGTGAACTGAGAGATGATGTGAAACAGAAGTAGGAGTGGGGGAGATAGGATCCTGGGGGCAATGACAGGGATCACAATTGCTGTGGAAAGTATCATCATAATTCCTAAAATGCACATAGGCTGTCTGTCACCCCCTTTAGGCAGGTCAGGATCAGAATGATAAAACCAATTCAATGGAGACAAAAAGAGTGAACCAGAATGTGGAGACCAAAGTTATCAGTTTGAAGAAAAATTGAAAGAACACGTTGATGCTTTTAATGTAAATATTTTCTTTTAAAGTTTTAGGAAAAAAAGGAATTTTTTAAAAAGTATGTTAAGACAATCAAGTGAAAGAATTGCTTATAGGTCAAAAGTCCCCAATAAAAAGTCATTTTGTAGCATGAAAATACACAGTTTGAAAATGTGATTCAAAAGCATCAGCTGAAAATCTGCTTACTGCCTAAAGACCATCAATAATATGAATTATAACATCACAAAAAATCAGTACAGGAGAAAGAAATACATCTTAGAGGAGATAATTGCTAAAATTTATGAAAACAAGTGTGTACACAACAAATGTGAGACTCCTATAGGAAGAGAAACAAAGATCTGGAGAAAAAAATGGAAACCACCATTTCCTTCAAACAAGGTGGTTTAGCACCCATGAGGAAAGTCTAAAGAAAGTTGGCTGGTAGCTGTCCTAGCTGGGTGAAGCTTAAAGATGTAAGAAAAGAAAATGGTCACAACAGGAAAAAAAGTGACGGAATTAGAGTTTGCAATCCAACATTTTCCAAATGGTTCCTGTGTGCCTACTCTGACATTCAGTGGAGGGCAACACCCCAAGAAATTTGGGACGTCCTCAGGATCATCAGTTCCCAGGGGAGTAGGAAAGTTCAGTTCAAGGCTAAAAAACCTCAAGTAAAGTGCAGGTTTGAGTTGAGTTTACAGCTATGAGCAGAGCTGAATATCCATGAGCAGAGCAGGTTATCTGATATGTTTTATCTCTTAAAAAAAATTCTGACTGATGATATTTTAGTTAAACTTATTAATTGACACTCCTTTTACTCTTGTTGAATTTTATAGAATATTAATTCCTAAGATAACATTTCCAGAATATGATATAATTCTTATGAATATTTCATTTTTATTTCAACAGACCATCTAGAGTTAAATCTTGGAATGATGGTATTTTAACTTGATTGATTGGTCCACCTTTACTTAAACCACACTTGAAGGTTGACATGACAAGTGGAGCACACTGAAATATTAAAGAACATTTTTCTATATGGCATGAGGTGTGATATGAAATATGTAAGATTTGCCTCAATATGTAAATTAATTGACCTCAATAAATCTTAATTTGTGTTTCAGATATTTGTTTTGTTTTAAAAACTAACTAACCGACTAACCTAGTGAATTTAAGCAGTGCCATGTTTTAACCCACCCCACACACCTTAGTGTTTCTGGGAATAATCCTGGCACAGTTTGCAGTAGAAGAGTTTTATGCTCATTTTACTGGTAAGGATCCTTCTTAGTGGATGTGAATTTCCCTCTGTAGTCTGGAAGTCTGATCTAGAATACAGAAAACATAGAAATCCCCCTTCCCTGGGAGCATTTCCCTCATTTGTATACTGTCACAAAGGTGAGTGGGCACTAAGGAAGGGGGCATCAGCAAAAAACCTCACAGTGTTTCAACATAAGAATATAGAAGAAATCAGTCAGAACTGGTAATGCCTTCCTATTTATGGTTTTTCCATGGAGCAAGGGTGTCACAGATCAATCCAAGCATCCTGTATGGTGGAAATTCTCTACCAGTTGTGAGTTAGCGATCCAGAATCCTTCTATTCAGTGGAAATGACATAGTTGGCCATGGCGTCATCTCTCCCAAAGTGGCTCAGATGATGGACTCCAAACCACACATTATTCTTCAGAGGTGGGGTTGCCCCTTCAGAAGAAGTGGGTCATAGATTTTCTCTGGTAGTTTCAGTCTCAAAATCTTCTTGTCCATCATCTGAGATGTGTCATAAGGAATTCCACTGCAGAATCTTTACCTGAAGGGAAAGGAGAGTAACATCAGCAAAGGCTGTTCTGTAGTGCTGTGTGTGCCAGGGTCCAGGCCACAAGTCTCCTGGTAGATGTGGAGCATAAAATTAGGATTAAGCATAGCACAGGAAGCAGTCAGCCACATGAATATGCATATTTATTCCTTTGTTGTATTATTCATTTGAAAAGGAAATTGTCACTGAAAAGTTTATAACCTGTTGTAAATATATTTCCCCTATATTTTCTATGTGACTTTTCTGTAACCTAATGCTTCTTTGAAGATAAAGCAAAAAATTAAGACACTGGCAGAGCATATGGAAGAATTTGTCACTGTACATAAAAGATAACAGATCTTACAGTTGTGACAGACACGTTGAAAAAAATATTTATTTTACTTTATTTTATTTTACTTTTATGTTTGTATTTTTGTATTTTATTTGTTATTTATTATTATTATATTTTACTATTATATTTATTTACATATATTTTTGGCCTGTTTTGGGAGAGGTTTTGGATCACAGAAGGGTCAAAACTGTTGCAGGGGAGGATCACTGATATGGTATGTCAGTGACAGGGGATGTGTGGGGATACAAATATGTACATATACAAATATGTTCAAGTGGTCATGGGGAGTTGTCTCTGTGGGTTGAGGCCCACACAATAACTGAAAGAATATTGAATTCCCATCCTGGGGAGTCCTGCTAAAATCTCTGATAGAGCAGCAAGAATTGTCTGAGAGTCAGGGGTAAGAGGGCATCAGTTGAGATGGGCACTCACCATCTCTCTCACAGAGGATGGCTGATTGAGGACAAGATCTTGGTGGAGTGGGCTGTTCAAGACAAAGAGAAAATATTCAAGACAGCAAGAGAAAAGAGAACCATCACATACAAGGGAAGCACAATAAGATTAAGTGCTGATTTCTCATCTGAAATCATGGAGGCAAGAAGACAGAGGTATGACATAGTAAAGGTACTAAAAGAAAAAAACTTTCAGCCAAGAATTCTCAATCCAGCAAAGCTGGAATTCAAAAATGATGGAGAGTTCTAAATATTCACAGATAAACAGAAATTAAGAAAGTATGCCAATAAGAAATCTGCACTTCAAGAAATACTAAAGGAAGTTCTATAGGTTGAAAGGAAAAAAAAGGGGAGAGAGAGAGTTGGAGGAGAATGTAAGAACAACTAAAAGGAGACATAAAAACAACTTTTGACATACACGAACCCAAATAAAATATGGATGATGCAGGAAATTCATTGAGAGTAATAACACTGAATGTTAATGGATTAAACTCACCAGTCAAGAGATACAGGTTGGCAGAATGGATAAGGAAATATCATCCAAATATGCTTTCTACAAGAAACCCACCTTAGACCCAGGGATTCAAGGAAGTTGAAAGTGAATGGCTGGAAAACAATTTTACAAACAAACAATAACCAAAAAAAGGCAGGAGTAGCTATCCTAATATCAGACAAAATAGACTTTAAATGCAAAACTATTCCAAGAGACAAAGATGGACACCATATATTAGTAAAAGGGGTAATCTTTCAAGAAGAAACAACAATCAAAAACATTTATGCACATATTAGGCCACCTCAACATACATGAGGCAAACACAGGAAAAACTAAGTGGAGATATAAATGACTCTACAGTTATAATGGGGGAATTTAATACACCATTATCACCATTAGACAGAACATCTAGACACAGAATGGATAAAGAAACAAAACTCTGAATAACACATTAGAGGAGCTGGACCTAATAGACTTATACAAAACACTACATGCAAATACAGTGGGATATGCATTGTTCTCGAGTGCACATGGATCATACTCCAAGACAAACCACATGCTAGCCCACAGAACAACTCTCAATGAATTAAGAAAGATTGAGATTATACAAAGTATTTCTCTGACCACAATGGAATGAAATTGGAAATCAGTAAATGCCAGAGAACCAGACTAGGTGCAAAGATATGGAAGTTAAACAATACACTCTGAGACAAACAGTGATTCAAGGAGGAATTCTAAAAAGAAATCAGTAACTACCTTGAAATGAATGAAAATGACAACACAATATATCAAAACCTATGGGACGCAGCCAAAGTTGTACTTAGAGGGAAATTCATAGCCATAAATGCATATATTGAAAAAGAAGAAAGAGCTAAAATTGCGCTAACTGTACACCTGGAGGAATTGTAAAAACAACTACAAACTAACCCAAAAGGAAGTAGAAAGAAGGAAATAATAAAGATTAAAGCAGAACTAAATGAAATAGAAAATAAGAAAGCACTAGAAAAAATAAACAAAACCAAAAGCTGGTTCTTCAAGAAGATCAATAAAATTGACAAACCCTTAGCAAGACTAAGAAAGAAAAAGAGTAGATGCAAAAAGATAAAATAAGGAATGAGCAAGGGGATATAACTATTGACCTCAGGGAAATAAAAAGTATCATAAGAGGATACTTTGAAAAATTATATGACAACAAGAATGATAATTTAGAGGAAATGGATAAATTCCTAGGAACACACAAGCAGCCTACATTGATGAAGGAAGATATTGACGAACTCAACAGCCCATTACAAGTAAAGAGACAGACTCAGTCATCAAAACCTTCCAACTAAGAAGAGCCAGGAACAGACGGCTTCACAGGTGACTTCTACCAAACATTTCAGAAAGAGCTAATACCAATCCTGCTTAAGCTCTTCAAAAAATTAGAAGTAGAAGGAACAGTGCCTAACTCTTTCTATGATGCCAACAAGACCCTAATACCAAATCCAGACAAAGATACCACAAGAAAGGAAAATTACAGACCAATCTCTCTAATGAATCTAGATTCTAAAATCCTCAACAAAATACTTGCTAATCCAATTCAACAACATATCAAAAGAATTATACACCATGATTGAGTGGGTTTCATCCCCGTTATGCAAGGATGGTTCAACATAAGAAAATCAATCAATGTAATACACCACATAAAGAGATTGAAGGAATAAATTCACATGGTCATCTCTATAGATGCACTTAAAGCATTTGACAAAACACAGCACCGTTTCCTGGTAAAAACAGAGCAAAAGATAGGAATAGGAGGAAACTTTCTGAACATGATAAAGGACATATATGAAAAATCCTGAGCAAACATCATCTTCAATGGTGAAATCCTAAAAGCCTACCCTCAGAGATCGGGAACAAGACAAGGATGCCCACTTTCAGCACTCTTATTTAGCATTGTCTTAGAAGTACTTGCCTGAACACTGAAGCAAGAAAAAGATATAAAAGGCATCCATTTGGAAAAGAAGAAGTAAAAATTTCATTATTTGCAAACGACATGATCCTATATGTAGAATGCCCTGAGAAATCTACAACAAAGCTTCTAGAACTTATAAAGGAGTTCAGTAATGTCACAGGCTATAAGATCAATGCTCAAAATCAATAGCATTTCTATACACCAATAATGAGCAATCTGAGGAGGAAATCAACAAAAAATACCATTTACAGTACTAACTAAAGGAATCAAACATGTAGGAATCAATTTAACTAAAGATGTAAAGGACTTATATACAGAAAACTACACAACACCATTAAAGGAAATCAAAGAAGACTTAAATAAATTGAAGAATATTCCCTGTTCACAGAGAGGAAGACTAAAGATCATCAAGATGTCTATCCTACCTAAACTAATCTACAGGTTTAATGCAATCCCAATAAAAGCCACACTGTATTTTTTAATGAATTGGAAAAACTAACTGCAAAATTTATTTGGAAGGGAAGAGGCCCTGAATCACCAAAGACACACTGAAAAAGAAAAATGATTTTGGAGGTATCACACTACCTGAATTTAAAACATACTACAAAGCGACCATGGTCAAAAGTAGATGGTATTGGCACAAGGATAGACATACCGACCAATGGAAGCAAATTGAGATTTCTGATATAAATCCTCACACATACAGTCATCAGATATTCAACAAGGCCAACAAGCCCACTCACGTGGGAGAGTATGGCCTCTTCAAGAACTGGTGCTTGGAGAACTGTATATCCATATCCTAAAGAATGAGAGAGGAACACCATCTCACACCTTATATGAAAATCTACTCAAGATGGATCAAAGATTTAAATATAAGTGCCAAGACCATAAAGACCTTGGAAGATAATATAGGAAATAATCTACAGGACCTTGCAATAAGACCATAAAGACCTTGGAAGTTAATGTAGGAAATAATCTACAGGACCTTGTAATAGGAAATGTTTTCATGAACTTCACACCCAAAGCAGGAGCAGCAAAAGAAAAGATAGATAAATGGGATCTCCTCAAAATTAAAAACTTTTGCATCTCAAAGGATGTTATTAAGAAAATAAAAAGGCAGCTTACCCAATGGGAGAAAATATTTGGCAACCATATATCTGATAGGAACCTAATACCCTGCATATATAAGGAAATGCTATACCTCGGGAAAAAAAGACAAACAACCCATTTAAAAAATAGGCAAGTGACCTGAAAAGAAACTTCTCCAAGGAAGAAATACAAATGGCTATACAGCACATGAAAAAGTTCTCAGCATTCCTAGCTATTAGGGAAATGCAAAGCAAAACTATACCCAATTGAATGGTGGCTATTTAAAAAACAGCAGACCAAAAGTGTTGGGGAGGATGTGGAGGAATGGGAACACTCATTCAGTGCTGATGGGATTGTGGAATGATCCATCCACTGGGGAGGACAGTTTGGCAGTTCCACAAAAACCTAACTATAGATCGACGGTATGATCCAGCGATTCCAGTGCTGGGTATATACCCAGAAGTATTGAAAGCGAAGACACAAACAGATATATGCACACCAATGATCATAGTGGAATTGTTCACTATTGCCTTAGTTGAAATCAACCCAGGTGCCCATCAACAGATGAATGGATAAACAAAATGTGGTAAATATATACAATGGAATATTACTCAGCTGTAAGAAGGAATAAAGTGCTAACATACAGGGTAACATGGATGAATCTTGAATACCTTATGTTGAGTGAAGAAAGCGAGGCATTGAAGGATGAACAGTACATGACCTCACTGATATGAATTAAGGAATTTGAGTAGTCTCTGAGGAGTATTGTCTGAAAGGTTTAAAAGAAAGAGAAAGAGAAGAGAAAGTTGTGAGCCATCACCCATACTAATATAATCTATGGTAAAGTGATAGAGTGTAGTTGTGTATTGAAGGGATAGGACAGGTGGGTAGTGATATTGTTGGGTTTGTTGGTGCAGGGTTGAAAGGTGGGTAGATTGGGCAGGGTAGGTTAGAATACCCAGGATACTGGGGGGAGAGATGGGAGAGGGACCACGTGAACACATGAGATTTGTGGGGGTGAGGTTGAAAGTACAGAGGTGGGAATGCTCTTATGGCAATATGACAAGGAAGTGTCACTGGTTTAGGGTGTTAGTTGTGGGGGCATTCGGGAAAGGGTGCATCTGGAGCAGGCTTTTAGGGGTGTGTGAGTGTTCATCCTGTCATAATGTGTTGTATCAGTGGGTAGAGACCCACATAATGAGTGGGAAGGTGATGGACTCCCATCTTTGGGAGGAACGATTCACTCAGAAATAGACAGGTGAGTGTGTCTTAAGAGCAAGGGCAGTTCCTAATAGGGGAGGACAAACCAGTGTGTAAAGACCTCTTGTTGCATATAACTATGAATCTTGGCATCCAATGAATCAAACCAGGGGGTCATCATGTGCCCCAGGGGGATGGGGAGGGAGGAACAGAATAGATCAAACGGGGTATTTAGTGGTCAGTGGAAATGTTTTTCATTACCTTAGAGTGATGGACACAAGACATGGTAAATATCATCAAAATTTATAAAACTGTATGGTCTAAAATGTGAACCATACTGTAAACCATTGACAATGTTTAGTAGCTATGTTTTACTATCTGTATATCAGTTATAACAATGCTATAATCCACATACAAACAGGTTTTAATACGAGGTGAGAAAAGGGGAAGAAGGTTGGGTACATGAGAGTCTCTTGTATTCTGTGTGACTTTGCTGTGACTTTAAAATTCTTTGAAAATTAAGTGAAAAAGATTGAGACACTGGGGAGTGAAAGGGGAAAGGTGCCACAGTACACACTGGACACAAGATAGTGCAGTGATAAAAGACAAAAT
>JAQZBX010082678.1:0-13494 GCA_029593785.1 Cabassous unicinctus | reverse complement strand
GCTCTTGAGTAACTGAATTAGTGGAGAGATAGACCATATATATGGATTGGAAGACTGGATATTATAACAATGTCAATTATATTCATAGGTTGAATGATGCCTAAAGAAAAATCTCTACAGATTTTCTACTGTAGAAATTGACAATTTGGCCATAAGTACACATGAAATCGAAATAGAATAAACACTCTTAAGGAATAAAAAGTTAAAAGGATTTCCTTAACAGATATCGAGTCTTTCTATAAAATAATAGTAAGTAAACATTGTGACAAAAAGTAAAAAAATGACAAGTACATATGCAGCAGAATAGAGGGTATGGATATGAACACTCAGATGACAGCTGCAGCAAGGAACTGCAGTGAGAAGAACACTTCTCTTACTCAACCAACTCAAAACCAACTCTAAGTTGATTAAATAATGAAATGAGGAAAGCACTAATAAAATGATTTTGGAGACATCTTCAGAAGTTTGAAGCAATGTTTTAGAAGGGGGAGGAGGATGAGAAGAAGCCAGAGGAGAGGGTGAGGGAGAAGAGTAGATGGAAGAGGAGGAAAGGATATAAAAATATGCACCATGGAAACATATTTGTGAATTTGATTGCAATAAAAGAAGATTTTTTTCCCAAGAACCAACAAAATGTCACAGAATTAGATATCAAGCACTTAAAAACACGTGTAAATTTTCAGGCTTAGATAGGAATTTTTAAGAAAAGGAAGCACAGATTTCTTGTTTGACACATGACAGTATATTCTGCATCATGGATATGAGTAAAATAAACAGTGTATTCACCTGGTACTACCACATATTCAGCAGTTTGGAAAAAATATAACTGGATTCATCAATTATTGGTGATGATGTGAACAAAGATATGTGGAAATATTATTTGTGTGTGTGCATAAATTGCTAAAGCTTCTCTGGAAAACCATTTGATATTTTATTAGTAAACTAAGACTAGTTTAAATTACAGTAAGAAGAAAAATCTGTGCTGAGAGGAAAAAAGATGTCCTATTTATGACACATGTTCATTTTGTCATGACTATGATTTTGATCTACAGTCAGTGTCCACATTCTCTTCTCAGAATATTGGAGCAGGCTGCACATGGGATGTTGTTCTCATAGGAGAATGATAAGATGTTTTGAAGAAGTTCTCATATGTTGGCTCTCAAACCCACAATTAGAGAGAGAAACATGATAAACTCTAGTAGCACTTGGTGTTTACATTGACTATTTTTATAATTACTAAATGAATTCTAAATGTGATTTGGAATATATTAGCTTCTACCATATACAATTAATATATAGTTAGAATATCCTGATGACTCTTGAATAAATTTAGAGTGTTAAAATTTCTTCTACAAAGTAATCTAATATTCATTAATATTTATTCATTTCCTTGAAGTTACTGTTAAAAACTTGAATTGAAATTGAGCATGAGTCCTGAATATTATTGGTTCTAAATACAACAATATTGATTACCTAAAAGTTGCAAATTGCCATCATAAAAAACAATCATAAAAATGCCTATCACATATATTCACCTCCTTAGATGAAAACCAACTTTTTTTTACTGCTACTTTTTTAATGTTTTTTAAAATATCCTTAGATTACATAAATGTTTCACAAAAAATATAAGGATTCCCATCTGCCCTGCCTTCCACCCCTCCCACAATCTCCCACATAAACACCCTACATTAGTGTGGCACATTGTTTGCAATTGATAAACACATCCTGGGGCTTTGCCATTAAGCATGGACCATAGTTTACATTGTAGACCACACTCTCTCCCTCACAGTTTTGCATGTTTTATGATGATATAAAATGGCTTATAACTGTCATTGCAATGTCAATCAGGACAATTTCCACATCCCAAAAAAGCCCCTGTATTACAACTGCTTTTCCCTTTCCCTGCCCCCTGAGCCTCCAGTGGCCACTGGCTCCACCTCAATGTTGTAATTTCTTCTATTGCTTGAATCACAATATGTCTGTAGTAGAATACCAGTAAGTTCACTCTAGTCCATAGCTCTTCCACCCATCCTTAGGAACCTGGGATAGTGATGTGCACTTCACCTTCAATTGAGAGGGGGATTATATCCCATTGGGAAGATGGATGGAATTATCCTGCCTGCAGCTGCAGATTCTCTCTATTCCCTGGGATAGATGTTATCCATCATCATCTCTGCACCAGTTGTCCTGGGTGAGTCCAATGAGCTATAGAGTAGGAGTTGTTGCTCCACTGAGGTTCTGGGCCCAGCTGGCACTTGGAGAGCCCAGAGACTCATGTCTCTGGACTTATACCTACAAAATCCAGCACCGAGTATAAGTTTGAATAGAAGGGACAGATGAGCCACGTGCAGAGAAGACATAGTTAAATCTAACTCTGTCACTCTTAGATTTATATTCACCTCCTTAGTAGAAAACCAACTTTTAATGTAAAAACATCACTTGATATTTATTCCTCATAAAACCATAAATGTATCTATTAATGTAATACTTTCCAATATTTAATGAATATAAAGTATCTTTCCAATAATGATTTCCGTATAGCATTGTCAATTCTTTTTTCTTTTTATAAAATATAATATCAAATTTCCAAAAATCCACACCAAAAATTCAACCACTTCCATGTGCTTTCCTTGAAGGATATCAAGTCAAGAACAAAATACATATTTTTGAAATATTGATTAACATTTCCCCAAATGTAAGTGACTTTAAACTCATTTGCATATATGTGGTATGAGTTCAGAAATAAACAAAGAAATCAATGTAATAGAATAAACTACACAGCTACAGAAGAGCTCATTTAGGAACACATTATATGATAAAAGTATTTTATGGTAGTCCATGTACTTTCAATTAATGGTAATTGGACAGCTAGATATTCATTGATGAAAAAAAAATTCACACCGGCCTTTCTCTCTGCATAAATGATGCAGTATAAGGACAACACATGAAAGTCAAAACTATAATGGCTTAGATACTAACATTAAATAATATCTTCAAGATACCAGGCTAGGTATCTATCATATAAGAAGTAAAGCACAAACTACAATGGAAAATATTGATTATATTTGAACTGAAAATGTCTGTTCCTCCAAGGATTTAGAAAAGCTCAAAATTTTATGTAACAAACTGGGGGAATGTACATGTCATAAACATTGCACACAGGAATATATCAGAAAATAATTCCAGATTTAAGTTAAAGTATATTAAAACTTAAAAACACACATAGGGTGTGGGTTGGGGGGGACATTCGGGACAGGGTGCACTTAGAGCAGCCTTCCAGAGAATGTGTGAGTGTTCATTCTGTCACAATGTTTTGTATCAGTGGGTGGAAATCCACATAATGAGCAGGAAGGAGTTGGACTCCCATCTTTGGGAGGACCGATTTATTCAGAAATAGACAGATGGGACTGTCTTAAGAGCAAGGGCTTTTCCTAATAGGGGAGGGCAAACAAGTGTGTCAAGACCTCTTGCATATAATTATGAATCTTGTCATCCAAAGAGTCAAGCCAGGGGGTCATTGTAGGGTCCAGAGGATGAGGTGGGAGAAATACAATAGATCAAACAAGGTCTATATAGAAGTTAGTGGAAATGTTCTTAATTACCATACAGTGATGGACACAGGACATGGTAAATATCATCAAAATTTATAAAAGTATACAGTCTAAAAAGTCAACCATAGTGTAAACCATTGACAATGTTTAGTAGCTATGTTTCACTCTTTGTATATTAGTTATAGCAATACTACCATCCATATATAAAATGGTATTAATATGGGGAGGAGGAAAGGGTGAGGATATTGGGTATATGAGAGTCTCCTATATTCTGTGTGTGACTTTGCTGTAACCAAAAATTTCTTTGAAAACAAAATGAAAAAGAGTGAGACACTGGGAAATGAAAGGGGGAAGGTGTCATGGTACACACTGGTCACCAGATATTGCAGTGATGAAAGGCAAAAGGTCAAAAAATTTTTTTATATTTTTCATTTTTTTAATATCCCAAACCTTTAGTTTTATTTTATTTTTAGTTTTTTTTAAATTTTATGTATTTTATCTCTTATATTTAAACTTATCATTATTATTTCATTTTCCTACTAATTGTATTCAGCTAATGAATTGGCTTCATCTCTGAAAAAGCTTGGATCACAGAAAGGTTACAACTGGAGTGGGGAAGGATCATTGGTGTGGGGTGTCAGGGATGGGGGATGCATGGGAGGAAGTTCAACTGAGCATACATATAAGGTGTATAAAAATGTTTAAATGTTCATAGGCATTGTCACAGTGGGAGGGGAATCACTTAATAAATTAGAGAATATTGAATTCCCATTGTGGAGAGCTTTGCCACATACTCTAAGGGAGCAGCAACAGTTCCCCAAGTGCAGGGACAGTGACTGGCAAAGGAGGATGATCCACTGATGGGCCCTTGATATTGATGACTAGCCTTATGAGTCTTTGCTTTTCAAATTGAAACTTAGCCTATTGTTATGGGGTGCCTAAGGTTTGCCTCCTTGTAGCCTCCTTGTTGCTTAAATGTGGCCTCTCTCTAAGCTAAACTCAGGATATGAATGCATTACCTTCCTTCCAGCATGGGACATGACTCCCAGGGTTGACCTTCCCTGGCACCAAGGGATTGCTACCAAGTGCCAACTGGCAATGTGACTGGAAAAACACCTTGAATAAAAGGGGGAAAAGGTAAAGACAAATGAGTTTATATGGTCCTATGTCAGGGCAGATGCCTTGCCAATTTGGTGCCTTGCCAGTGGGCCCTACTTTGGAGTTTGTGCTCCTGAGATTGGCAGACTTGTACTCAACTATGACTTCCCTGCACATGGCTCATTGGTCCCCTCTATTCAAACCTATATTTGGTGCTGGAGTTTGTAGGTGTATGTACAGAAATGTGAGTCTTTGGGCTGTCCATGTGCCAGCTGGGCCCAGAACCTTGGTGGAGGAGCGACTCCTACACTACAGTTTATTGGACTCACCCAGGACAACTGGTGGGGAGACAATGATGGACAACGGCCATGCCAGGGAATGCAGAGGGTCTGTAGCTGCAGGCAGTTTAATCCCATCCATCTTCCCCATTGGATATAAGCCCCCTCTCAATTGGAAGTGGAGAGGACATTACCATCCCAGACTCCTCAGGATTGGGAGAAGAGCTATGGACTAGAGTAGACTCACTTGTATTCTACTACAGATATATCATGATTCAAGCAATGGAAGAAATTACAACATTGATGTGGAACCAGTGGCCACTGGAAGCCATGGGGGCAGGGAGAGGGAAAAACAGTTGTAACACAGGGACTTTTTTGGGACTTGGGAATTGTCCTGATTGACATTGCAACAACAGATATAGACCATTTTACACCATCTTATAAAATGCATAACTGTGTGGGAGAGAGTATGGTCTACAATATGAACTATGGTCCATGATTAATGGCAAAGCACCAGGATGTGTTTATCAATTGCAATTAATGTGCCACACTAATGAAGGATGTTTATGTGGGAGGTTGTGAGAGTTGTGGGAGGTGGGGCATATGGGAATCCCTATAAATTTTCATAACATTTATGTAATCTAAGTATATTTAAAATAATTTTTTAAATTAAAAAAATACATAATTAGAGACAAGGTTAGGGCAACATCAATAAAAAATGGCAGATGAGGGTCCTCCAAAAGCCTGATCCCCCACAGAAACACTGGAAGTGTGAGCAAAACCTGTCAGAATCAACTTTAATCAAAATCAAGAACATAGTCAAGGATTTCAATCAACCAAGCAAATATTCAAACAAAAAAAAGGCACTCATAATTACCCAGAGATGCAGAGGGTGTACTCTTTCTCCTCCTGCCCTGTCAGGGTGGGGATGGAATCAGAGATGTGTCCAACTGTCAAGTCCATGCAGGCTGAAAGCTGCTTCAGTTGCCTGGAGAGGCTGATGGTCACTGTCCCTTCTGCCCTGTCAGGGGCAGGGGTGGAACCACAGTAGTACCTATATAAGGAGTAGCTTTGTATATATAGAGAATGGGAAGGGGCTCTGAGTTATCTAGGGGGGTACTGGAAAGATAAAGAAGCCAAAGGAAAACCATGAGTTATTCACTCCTGTGGCTGGAAACACCACATATATCCCACCCTCAGGACAAATAGCATAGGTGGAACCCCCAGCTCAATGCTCTGAATGGAGTGTGAGGGAGCATTACCTGGGAGGAAGGGGTTTGGGAGGATGGAGGGTGGTTTCTTTGCAGTAGGTTTGGCCAGCTGAGCCCCCTTGGAATCTCAGAAGGGACCCAGTTCAGCAGAGAGAGGAGAATGGGATCTCCTCAGGCAAGCTGTCATGCAAAGCCACCTAGGTGAAGAGGAATTAGTTTAGAGAGTGGGCAGAGACAGACAGGCACCTATTCAGTAGGGATCTGGGGAACTACTAGGAATCTAACGTAACCCAGAGAAAGGGGGGAGATAGATTTATGAAAGCCTAACTAACTGAAGGAGACAGTGTAGCTTAATGGAGTAATTCCTGACTAGAAGATACAAGGTCCCTGGTTCGATTCTAGGCTATTCCTAGAGAAGTGATCTACCCAGTTATCAGACATCCAGCTGATAGTATAAGATAGGGAATATACAGATATTCTTTTTGGATTAGTTTTTCTTAGATCTCATTAAAAAAAAAAAAATCCCTCTTACATTACTTGCTAAAACCTGGTTCAAAAAACCTGCAGAGGGAAGGCTGCAGGGTCATTGACTGATGAACACTGGCAGCCAGAGATGTTCCTTAGGGGACTAAGAAAGAAGGCTGTTTTTCCATTTTTTTCATCTCTCTTTTTATTATTAGTTTCCGCTGTCTTGTTTCTTGTTTGTTGTCTTTCTCCTTTCTTTGTTTCTCTTTTTTTTCTTTCACCAATTTTTTTCTACCTATGCTATTTCTTTTCTTTATTTTTCTATCTTCTGTTTTCTGTTGTTCTTTCATTCTACCTCTTTTTGTTTGGTCCTCAGTTTTTCACGTTTTTATTTCTCTCTCTCCCTTTTTTGTGTTTTATTTATGTGTTAATTTTTTTTTCTTTTTCTTTTCCTTTTCCTCTTTCCTCATGTCCGGACTTTTAATACATTCTATATATTTTTCTCTATTTTGTTTCTCATTTTATTGTTTCTATTCCACTTTTTTTCCTTATTCTACTGTACTTCTTATTCATGTTAATTATTTATATTCTTAGGTATTGTATGGTTCCTATTCTATGATTCATTATTATTGTTACTATTATTCTATTTCCCTTCTTATCTCATTCCTTTTCCCTAGTCCAATTTTTTTTTCCAAGGGATCATAACAACAGCAATGAAACAATAAGGGGAAGGAAATGTCCAAGTGACACCTTACAGACACAAAAATACAACACAAAATAAAACCCTAGATTAGAAAGAGAAGCTAATCAACTGAATAAACTAATCAAGATAAACAGATACCTAGAAACCAGCAAAAAAAATGACAGCCCATACTAATAAACAGGAATACACAGCCCAGTAAAATGAACAAAGTTAAAACAGGAGAAGATACAAAATATGGAACAATTAATCAGAGATATCCAAACAAATATCATGAATCAACTTAATGAAGTAAGGGAAGAGATAAAGGATATTAAGACAACACTGGGGGAACATACTGAAGAAATTGTAAACATACCTAAAAAGATAATGGATATGATGGTGATGAATAGCACACTGCAAAAATAAAAAATATACTAGGAGCACATAACAGCAAATTTGAACAGGCAGATGAAGAATCAGTAATGTGGAAGACAGTACAACTGAAATCAAAGAGATAGTAGAACAGATATATGAAAAGATAGAAAAAAATCCAGCAGAGCCTTAGAGATTTAAAGGACAACATGAAATTCACAAATACATGCATTATAGGCATTCCAGAGGGAGAGGAAAAGGGAAAGGGGACGGAAGGAGTGTTGGAGGAAATAATGGCTGAAAATTTCCCAACTTTATTGAGGGACATGGACATACATGTACAGGAAGCACAGCACACCCCAAACAGTATAAATACAAACAGGCCTACTCCAAGAAATATACTTGTCAAATTGTGCAATGCTTAAGGCAAAGAGAGAACACTGACAGCAGTAAGAGAAAAGGGATACATCACATACAAAGGAAGCTCAATACAATTAAACGCTGATGTCTCATCTGAAAACATGGAGGCAAGAAGGCAGTGGTATGACATAGTTAAGGCAGTAAAAGAAAAACATGTCCAGTCAAGAATTTTCCATCCAGCAAAGCTAGCATTCAAAAATGAGGGAGAAGGACAATCAGCAAGATGGTGGCAGAGTAAGGAGCTCCTACAGTCACCTCCTGCTACAGGGCAGTTAGTAATCACCCAGAGCAATCTAAGGACTTGTTTGGGGCTCCAGGAGATAAGAAGTGCATCCAGCAACATCCTTGAAAGAATGGAAGGAGAAGACTGCCCATCTGCAGAAAAGATTCATAAGTAGAGCACTCCAAGCCATGGAGGCTGGTGCCCATCCTCCACTGGAGGCACAAGCCACCTCAGGAGCTATTCTGTGGCTGGAATTGGAAACTACACTTCCAATTTCCTGGCACAAGTGGAAGCGGGACTGACTGAAAATCACACTACTGGCAGGGACCATCTTCTTTCCATCTAGATTAGAGAGCAGCTCTAGTATAAGGGCAAGGCCCACCTTGGGCAGGGAGAAAGCTGGGTGGAGCTGAGCCAATCTCTCTGGGAAGCAACAGGCCATACCACAGAGGCTGGTGATCATCCTACTTTGGTAGTGCAAGCCTCCCCAGGAACTATTCTGCGGCAGGAATTGCAAGCTCCATTTCCCAAAAATAGGGAAGGAAGAGATTGTTGGCAACTGATTTCAGCTACTGATTAGTAAATTTGGCTGGCTAAAGTATAACCCTAAGAACAGATAAACTTGAGCCTGTCCACATTAGAAAGAGGCTGTTAGCCACCATTTTGACTCCACCCACAGCATGAGGGGAAACAAGCTTGAATGAAAATCACAGTGATAGTAGAGACCAGTTCCTTTCACAGAGATTGGCCTGCAGCCCTAACATAGGCTTCAGCCTGATCTTTAGCAAGGAGGAATCTGCCAGGCCCTGCACCAGCCTATCCAGGTAACAGCAGGTACATTTGGCTGGCACAGACTAAATAATTGGAAGTCAACTGGGACACCTGACATCTTGGACCTGCACTGCATAGATTGCTGCCCAAATCTGCATCTCCATCATCATCCCAGGCAGGGGAGAAAGGGGCATGTAGCTTCTTCAGCCTGTCTGGACAACTACAGTCTAGGCCTACATGACTTGGATTATTCCAGACAGCTGTGGCTCTATCTCTTTAACAGGAAAGGAAAAAGTTGGGAGAAGCTTCTTCAGTCCTTGAGGCAATGAGGGCAGTTTGAGCCTCTACAGCTTATAACACCAACTATATCCTTTGCTTCTACTACACAACCAGCAAGAGAGAAAGGGCAGGAAGTCCTAAAGTAAAGAGAAAAACTGCACTCAGAATAAATACTCAAGTTAGCCAGATGCAAAGGCAACAACAAAAAATTACAATCCACATCAAGAAAAAGGAAGATATGGTCCAGTTAAAATAACAAGATAAGCCTCCACATGACATAAAGGAGTTTTGATAACTAATCATAGATGTTGAAACAAATCTCCTTAATAAATTCAATGAAATGGCTAAAGAAATTAAGAATATTAAGAAGACATTGTATAAGCACAAAGAACAATTTGAAAGCATACATAGAAAAATAGCAGATCTTATGGGAATGAAAGGTGCAATAAATGAAATAAAAAATACACTGGAATCATATAATAGCAGATTTTAGGAGGGAGAAGAAAGTTTTGGTGAGCTTGAAGAAATTGCCTCTGAAAGTGAACATACCAAAGAACAGATAAAGAAAAGATTGGAAAAACTTGAACAAAGTATCAGGGAACTGAACGACAGCAAGAGACATGCAAATATATGTGTCATGGGTGTCCCAGAAGAAGAAAAGGGAAAAGGGGCAGAAGGAATATTTGAAGAAATAATGGTAGAGAATTTCCCAACCCTATTGAAGGACATAGATATCCATGTCCAAGAAGCACAACATACTACTATCTGGAAAAATCTGAATAGACCAACTAAAAGATACATACTAATTAGAATGTCAAATGCCAAAGGCAAAGAAAATTCTGAGAGCAGCAAGAGAAAAGTAATGCATAACATATAAGGGATACCCAATAAGACTAAGTGCTGATTTCTCACCAGAAACCATGGCAGCAAAAAGACAGTGGTATGATATATTTAAGAAACTGCAAGAGAAAAACTTCCAGCCAAGAAACTTATATCCAGCAAGACTGACTTTCAAAAATTAGGACAAGTTTAGAATATTCACAGATAAACAGAAACTGAGAGAACTTATAACCAAGAGACCCTCTTTGCAGGAAATACTAAAGGGTGTGCTACAGCCTGAAAAAAAAAGACAAGAGACAGAGGCCTGGAAGAGAATCTAGAAATGAAGATTATATCAATAAAAGTAACTAAAAGTGTCAAAAGAGTGGTGAAAATAAAATATGACAGATAAAATCCAAATATTCAGGAATAAACTTAACCAACAATGTAAAGCACTTGTATTCAGAAAACTACAACTCATTGTTAAAAGAAATGAAAAAAAGTACTAAATAATTGGAAGAATATTCCATGCTTATTGAATTGGAAATCTAAATATCATTAAGATGAAAATTCTACTCAAATTCACATACAGATTCAATGTAATCCCCCCCAAAATTCCACCAGCATTTTTAAAATAAATGGAAAACATGATTATCAAATTTATTTGGAAGAGTATGGGGCCCTGAATAGCCAGAAATATCTTAAAAAGGAAAAGCAAAGTTAGAGGACTCTCCTTTCCAGACATTAAATTGTATTACCTAGCTACAGTGATAAAAACAGCATGGTAATGGCAGAAAGATGGGCACATGGACCAATGGAATCGACTTGATGGTTCAAAAACAGACCCTCCCATTTACAGTAAAGTGATTACCAACTAGCCTGTCAAAAACACCCGGCTCGGGCAGAGCAGTCCATTCAACAAATGGTACTGAGGAAACTGGACATCCATAGCAGAAGAAAGAAAGAGGACCCATATCTCACACTTTATACAAAAATTAAATCAAAATGAATAAAAACCCAAATATAAAAGCAAGAACCATAAAGCTTCTAGAAGAAAATGTGGGAACATATTTTCAAGACCTGGTAGTAGATGGTGGATTCTTGAAGGAGATAAGAGGATGACTGAGATGGACTACTGATATTTAATGTGTGTAGAAGTTTTAATTAACTTTACTTTAAAAGTATGGAAATGTAAGAGTTGATGGTAACACATTATAGTGAGTGGCAGCTGGTTTATAAATGGGAATGTGGATGAAAATGTTAGTCTAGAGAAGTAAATGACAATTAACAAAAACCTAGAGAATAATCTAGGGACTGAATAGCCATATTCAGACATTTTCATCCAGAGGTGGATGAAAATTTTGGTTGATGATACAGATGCAGGAGTGTCCTTTCTGAGCTAGAGCAGATGTACATCACTATTGCGGGGTGGTGAGAATGTGGAGATCCATAGGACAAATACAACTGGAGTGACCTATGGACTTTGGCTAGCAGTCATAATGTAATATACTTGCATCTATGTCAAAGAAATACTGTGTTTATAATGGGGGAGTATGCCAAATGTATGCTACAGACCTGGTAATGATCAGATGATATTATCCATAATCGATAACAAATGTTCCACCATGATGTAGTGTGTTGATAGAGGGGTGTTGTTTGGGAATTCTGCACATGTGCATGATTGTTTTATAAGTTTACAATGTCTGTCATTAAAATATATTTGAAATATAGCAATAGGGTGGGTTGGGGGACAAACACACCAAATGTAAGTTAAGGACTATAATTAGTAGTAAGAGTTTGACAATATTCTTTCATAATTTCTAACAAATTACTTGTGACAATGCAAGATGTTGGTGGAGGGTTGATGTATGGGACCCCTGTATGATGTTACAAATGTTTGCTTTGTAAGTTCACAAATTTAGTATACACTTACTGTTTATGTATGTTCATGTATAAATGATATAATAATATTAGGGTGGGCTGGGGGAAATTACTTTGCTTAGCAGTAATATTTTAAGGATGCTCTTTAATTATTAAAAATATTTAACAACAATACAAGGTATTGGAGGTACGGGAGGTATGAAAGGCCTGTATGATATTATGTATGTTTGTTTTATAAGTTCACAACTGTTGTAATATACTTATTTTTTATTTATGTTCATGTATGAGCTATATACTTCAATAAATTTTTAAAAAACATTTAAAAAATGAGAATTCAAAATATTTGCAGATAAACAGAATTTAAGAGAGTCTGTCAAAAGAAAGCTGTCCTTCAAGAAATAAAAAGGGGGTTCTGCAGGTTGAAAGGAAAAAATAGGAGACAGATAGAGTTGAAGGAGAATGTAAGTACAACAAAAAGATAAAAAGAGAAATAAAAACAACATATGGCATACATAAATTTAAGAAAAGGAAGGTAATGCTTATGCACATCTCAGCAGGACCTCATAGGCTTCCAATGTGGATATCACCCCAAATAGAGGGGCTCCTGAGGGCTCTGGAGACACCCTGGTCCTATATAAGGGTGGACAGCTCCAGAGTTTGGTGCCTTATCAGTGGGCCCTACTTTGGAATCTGTGCTCCTGAGAGTGACAGAGTTGGACTCAAATATGACCTCCTTGCACATGGTCCATCTGTCCCTTCTATTCAAACCTATGTGTGGTGCTGGAGTTTGTAGGTGTACTTCCAGAGACTGGAGTCTTTGGGCTGTCCATGTGCCAGCTGGGCTTGGAATCTCAGTGGAGCTGCAACTCCTACTCTACAGCTCAAAGGTCTCACCCAGGACACCTGGCGGGGAGATGATGATGGACAACGTCCATCCCATGGAATAGAGAGAGTCTGCAGCTGCAGGCAGGATAATCCCATCCATCTTATTCATGGGATACAAGCCCCCTCTCACTTGGAGGTGAAGTGGACATCACCATCCCAGACTCGTCAGGATTAAGGGAAGAGCTATGGACTAGAGTGGACTTACTGGTATTCTGGTATAGCCATATTATGATTCAAGCAATGGAAGAAATTACAACATTAATGTGGAGCCGGTGGCCACTGGAGACTCTGGGGGCAGTGAGCGGGAAAAGCAGTTGTAATACAAGGGGCTCTTATGGGACTTGGGAATTATCCTTAGTGATATTACAAAGACAGATATAGGCCATTTTATATCAGCATTTAACATGCAGAACTGTTGGGGAAAGAGTGTGGTCTATAATGTGAACTATGGTCCATACTTAGTGGCAAAGCCCCAGGATATGTATATCCATTGCAGATGATGTGCCACACAAATGAAAGATGTTTATGTGGGAAGTTGTGGTAAGTGTGGGAAGTGGGG
>JAQZBX010082677.1:0-13491 GCA_029593785.1 Cabassous unicinctus | reverse complement strand
TGCTTGTGTTTGCTGTGTCCATTTTGCTGTGTGTTTTTTCTGTGTCTGCTTATCTCCCCATTGCTGTGAGGTCCTGCTGCATCAGCCCATTGCGCCACGCGGGCCGGTCTGCCCTCACAAGGAGGCCCCGGGAAGCAAACCTGGGGCCTCCCATATGGTAAACGGGAGCTCTATCGATTGAGCCACACCCGCTTCCCAATTTTATATTACCATCTGGAGGTATGAAAATATAAATGGAACAAACAGACACAAATAGAGAGTCAAACACACAAATATGAACATAAAACTCACTAATTTGACTCATAACTCTCACTCTTTTTGTACGGTTTGTCTTCGGGCTTTCCATCATTCCACACCTCTGCTTTTTACAGCTTTTAATATCTCATTGAGGATCAGTGTTGCCTGCAACACACAAGCTTGTTCTTGGAAACACTTTTATATTAAAAAATTGGAGGGGGATGGATGTGGCTCAAATGGTTGGGTGTCCATCTCCCATATGGAGGGACCTGGGTTTGATCCCCGGGACCTCCCGGTAAAAAAAAAAAAAAAAAGAAAGAAAGAAATTGGAGAAAAGTTATCTGGGCATTATTTGGTTAACAGGTTTTCAGCAAGGGAGGTATATATTCAGAAGGCTAGGCTTTAAATATTTTGGTGTTAACTCAATAGTAAGCCCCTTCTCCCTTACCCTTTCATCCCAGGTTTCTGTGGTTTATCCCACAGTTGTACTTGGGGCTTTCTAATTTCTTAAGAATGTCTCCTATCCCTTGAGTGATGGGAGAAGGGGTCTTACCTTTTTGTTCTAACCCTGCTCGAACTGACCCTAATAGTGACATTCACCATTTGAAGCAGAGGCTTTCCTCAACTTGGATGTAAATTTCAATTACCAGTTGGAACGATTAAGCTTTTTATCTTCTTTGGGTTTCCTCTACTGAGTGGATGATACTTTCCCAGTTATATAAATCCGACATGGGAAATGGGGTAAGGATGCATACAAATTCTTTGTCTATTCCTGGAGTTGTTTCCCGAAGTAGAACTATTCCTGGCTCAGCTGCTGTTTTCAGAGAGGCATCCTGGCTGAATTGAGATATGGGATTCTTCTCTACAAAACTGTACTCCAGCCATTTTTCTCCTTTTGATCTACCTGTTCTGAGAGACCTGTCAGTAAAGTGGAGGTGGAAGTCCACATATCACTTTCCAGTTGTAACTTCTCTTAATTGGCAGATTTCTCTGGCTTTCTCCAGACAGTCTGCTGTGGCTAGCTTTCATGCCTGTAACAGCTGCTAGTGGACTGCTGCAGCATCGTCTGCCATCCTTACTAAATTTCAAAATCTTTTTTCTTGAAACACACGCTCAATTCCCCCTGCATTTTCGGGGCATCCCAGTACTCACGCAGGAGTGCACAGCTGTCAAGCAAACCTGCAACACCACTCAACATGGAGGTAGCAGGCCACCCTGGGATATTTCTTCCCATAGATTCCCTGGCCTGGGTCATATTTTGGTCCAACGTATCCTACCAACGTATCCTGTCTTGAGTATGGTGAGGAGCTATGTAAAGCGACAGCTTCCCGTCAAACTGAGGTAGACACATTAGATCGAAGAAAGACTCAGGTA
This sequence comes from Cabassous unicinctus, assembly GCA_029593785.1. Classification (NCBI taxonomy): domain Eukaryota; kingdom Metazoa; phylum Chordata; class Mammalia; order Cingulata; family Chlamyphoridae; genus Cabassous; species Cabassous unicinctus. The sequence goes on along the minus strand of JAQZBX010082677.1, from coordinate 11,880 downwards.
AGCCCAGCTTGGAAAGTAATGATCATTTATTTAGGGGGCTTACTTGGGGTCCTCATCCTTGGCAGCAGGAGGAAAAAGCATTTTCTGAGCTCAATCAACCATGCTTGCTGCAAAATGAGCAGAGTCTTTTATAATGCATGTCCACATGCAGAAGGGGAATGCACGTGAGGGGTAGTAGGACTTCTAAAGAATGCAGTGTTACAAGATTTACTGGTCAGTCACCAGTTCACAACCAGCTCCCTAGGCTTGCCTTTCAACTATTTAGGAATGAAATGCTGTTGCAACTGGAAGGGGAAAGAACTGGAAAGGTTGGGGGGAAAAATGCAAAGTCATGTATGCCCCAATCACCAATACGTCCTGATTAATTTTCTATTTGTTTAAATAATCTATATTTTTGAGGACACATACTTGTATATTATTTTATTAATCAAATCATATTAATATTTTAATAATATTTTATTTAACTGTGGACTAGCACAGTGCCTACCTCAAAGGGCTCTTGGGGGATTAATGGGCTTAGGTATGAAAGTTGCCTGGTGCATAGTAGGAACTCACTGAGTCCTATTCCCCCCACATCCAAACCTCCATGCAGAGAAACAAAGTTAGAGATTATTGTCAGTGCTCACATTTGCAGTATTTATTTCTAAACTAAAGCTTACATTAGTAGATGCTAATGTTATTGAAGATTCGTCTGTACCAAGCATGCATAGATTTCACGAAACAACTCTAGGAGAGTGGACAACATGTCTTCATTTTATGAGGGAATTGTGACAGAGATAACAAATAACTTGCCTGAGGTCACATAGGTAGATACTAAATACCAGGCCCAGAAACCATGTGCTTAGCCCCACCACTACGCCTCTGCCATGGGCTTCTTGTGAGGATGGGGAAAGATGATGCTTGTGAAACACTAGTTGAGCAAAGAACAGGTTGCGTGAGACATTGTATTGTTGCTGTCATCATGTCCCAAACCAGAGGACTCTGAGTCTGGTGACCTTTGAAAGAGAAGTGACATTTGTACCTTCATATGGATGTGGTCTTTCCTAGAACTGGTGCCCCAAGGAAAACGTTAGTCAAAGAGGCTCAGAGAAAGAAGTAGAAATGTGGTATTGAATCATTAAGCACAATCAACGATGGACTTCATAGCTCAATTCTCATGCTGTTTCTTACTTTTGGATTTCAATTCAATTTTATCAAATTGCAGTATATATGGACAAAAGCAGACTTTTGATATATATTTTTAAATTTATCATGCCTTATCTGAAAAAATAAATGACAGAATACAAGGGGCAATGATGGTGGCTTCAGACTGTGCAAAATGCAGGGCCTTAAGGCAGTCACTGGTTAAAGGCACTAAGAGAAGTGCCTAGAAGCTCCATGCTGTCAATACTCATAAGGCTGTGTATTTGGGTGGGCTTGGAGGGACTGATAGGGATTAGAGAGAGTGGTACTAACAGCTCTGTGGGCAACCTCTTAGCCTACCCCTGAGGGTTGGAAGGTTTTTTGTTGTTATTACAGAGTAAAGTTTTCTTAGTTTGTCCAGTGGATAAGACACCTCTATCCAGTAATGACATAATAGAAAAGCATACTTGCGAACTGAAATTACCCAAACCCAGCAAGAAAATCCAGCTAGATCCTCAGCAGAAAGCTTTAGGGACAGTAAAAGATGACGAAAAGTTGACTCCTTGTGCCACCATCTGTCACAAACTCTTTCCGTGACCACAGACCACTGTTTTTCTCAGGAAGAACACGATGATGACAAAATAGACTGAGCTCTTGATGAGGAGGAAGAGGTAGGTGTAATATGCAGAGGTGTTCGTGAGCTGCTGCTGCAGGACATCTAAGGAAAAGTTGTTAGATTAGATTTGACTGTTCTTTTGAAAAGATAGGGCATATTAATGGGGCAGGGGTCACAGATATTCATTATTGCTGATCTGTATTGAAGTGACACCACACCCCCACCAAAATCTAAAAGTAAATATCTACCTCTTCCACCTCTACCACCATCACCACCAATAAAATAACTCAAAATTTAGCTGGCAAGTCAAGTTATTACCAAAGTTTGCTAAATTCACTCAGGACATTTTAAAGTCTTAAAAATGAGTACAAGGGGAATCAGTATTTGTAATAACTAGCTTCTTGCATTTCCTCACCCCACCACGCCTATAAGTATTTATAAATAATAATAAGATAAAATATTTATTGAGTGCTAACAAATGCCAGACCATATTCTGAAAGCTTTGCATGTAAAACATTAACCTTATTTAATCTTTACAAAAATATGAAAGAATATCATTATAATTTCTATCTTACAATTAAAGACACTGAGGACAGAGACAGAAGTAATTTGCCAGATGTCATGCAAGTGCTAGACCCCATCTTTCATCTCCACTAACAGGATTTTAGAGAGCATGCTCTTGGCTGCTTTCTAATTCCGCATCTCTAAGTGTAATAAATATGCCAGAAATCAAAGGCTTAAGCATAAAGCCAAATTTTTTATTTAGAAGCATCTGACTCATTATTCACTGTGCTTCATGAACAAGGGTAGTCCAGGTAAATTAAATAATGTTAACAGGTATTTGGTGGTAGATTTTAGTAAACAGGGTATTACAGAAAATGAACCAAAGAGGCTCAACCAAATCTCCAAAAATTTAGGAATACATGCCTTACTTACCTGCTTATCCTATCATCTCTCATTGTGGCTATGATGTTATAAGAGAATTACACTTAATGCCCTTTGAAGTTTTGCCAAAGCCATACAATATCAAGAAATAATGATAATGATGGTGGGCCAGGCTGCCTATTCCATGAACCATATGACTGACCTGCTTCCTATGGGAATTTCCATCTTATATGTTGGGTCTTCATAGAATCAGAGCCCCAGCATCATTCACCCTTGGTGTGGAAAGGGCACTCAAGAGGTGATGAGGTCATCACTCCCTGCCCGCAGGCAGGTAAAGGGTTAGAATCACTCCTTGCCTGGTGCGGCAGCTGAGATCCAGGGCTCCCTTGGCACCAGAAATGGAGGAAAGCTCAACAGAACTAGGACCAATGCTTCTAGTCATTTCTCTTTTATATATGTAAGGAGAAAGGGCCATACACTGGTATTTATTCTGTACTTGCTAAATAAGTATCCTATCTAAGAGACTCCAAATATGGTACCATATCTCTTCAACAACTGTGAATTAGGCATAATTTATCCAAGCTAGCAAATGAGGGAAAACATGCTCTGAAAACATGAGTTATTCACCCATATTCATAAACTTAATAATTAAAAGAACTTGGATTAAATTCCAATATGTGAAAACAAAAATTTCCAGTGTGTGATTTTCTGATGACCATGCACCCACTGTCCCCATAGCTCCATCGTGTCTCAGCATCTTGGCTTTGGAATTTCTTCTACCATGTTTCTATTTTAGAAGTAGAATAGAGAACTGAATCAGTATATGGGCTCTTGATTCAGATGACATACATGATACCCCAGATCAACTACTAACTAGCTATGTGACATAGTGTGAGGAAGATTATTAATTTTTGCTCATTGCCATCATTTGTAAAACGATGAAAAAGATTGTACTGCCTCATGGGAGCATTATGAGAATTACACAAGAAAAGGCAGGTAGAACACAGCACAAGGCCTTCTGTTTGAGAAGTACTCAGTAAGACCTGGTTTGTGTTAGTACATACTAGCAAGGATCATAGATTACAAAACATCTAGAAGCATGTTGGTATCATGTATTCCCCAGTCATTAGGAACAAAAGCATCATGAATGAGTAAAAATCATTTGTTGAAATAATTCAGAGATATCACTGTACGCTCTAATTTACAGTCAATCTCATTCCAAAATCTGCAGTTTACTGTGTTAAATTGCCTCCTAGAAAATGAGGGATTAATTTAAAATATCCCCTAGTCTACTCTGTAACATTCAGCCATTCTGATTTTTCTACCTTAGGCCAAACAATTAAAAAAGTTGATCAGGGAGAAAAATATGCTATAGCATGACTTAACGGCATACATTTCCAAAGCCTTACCATGTTTATCTTTCAAACAAGCTGCTGTAGAATTAGTAGGACCTACACCTAGAAGAAATGAAAGCAAGCTTTAGTCAATTGTTCATGCTCAAAATATATAAACAATCTGCTGACAGAGAAATAACAGCAATGATATAATTAAAAGCTAATACCTATTGAGTGAGAGTTACTGTGCCAAGCCCTGTGTTAAATGATTCCCATTGTTTATCTCATTTAATCCCCAATAACACTCTGAAGTAAATTGCATTATGGATGGACTATTTTTAAAATGAAGAGATAAGGCTTAGAGCTTATGAGTAGCTTGTCAAGAGTCATACAAGCAAGTGGCAGAACGAGTATTCAAAGGATGGTTGTGGGGGATAAAATGAGACAGAACATGTGGAAAGCACTTTGCAAAAATCTATAGAAATTGACAAAATAATCAATAGACAGGGTAATTCTATCCTTGAGGACACCAAGAAAATCTTCTCTTCTAGATATCTTAATTATTCTTACCAAATGGCCTTTTTAATTATAAGAGCTCAACCTTTTCACTATAATTTTTTCCAGTGACAGAAAAATACATTGTCACCTTTGTAGTTCTCTGACCATATAAAACCTGAGGTAAAAAAAGAAAAAAAAAAAAGAAACCTGAGGTGAGCATTGGTTTTATCTTCAATGTGAAAACAACAAGATACAAAAAACAAATTTCTTTTAACAAGATAGTTTTATGTTGGACAGTGGGAAACAGCCGTGATGGTTGTTTTAATTTAACCTTTTGCTACTAGATGTATTTTTGCCAATAGGGATTCAGGAAAACAGTCTTATGGACTCAACAAGACCTCTTTTGGTGTTTTCTAGAAAGTGGATTTGAAGTATAGGCTTTGGGTAAATCTAGGAATGAAAATGTTAATATAACATGTTTAGATGTGAAAATATTCTTATGAACTGAGTTTAATGTGCCGTGAAAGTCTCTTTACTTTATTATTTAAAAAGCAAAAAAAAAAAAAAAAAAAAATTTCTATCACCATACAGTAATTTGAGGAAAAACAGTAAAGTAACAATTACTCAAAGTTGTATCTATATGTGTATAGCAATTTCTATCTCTCAAAGATGACCATATTGTATTTTTACATATAAAAAGTACTTTTAAAAAACAGCATGAGAAATTTGCTGTAGAATGACATAGAAATAACCTCATTAATTGTGTCACCTTTAGAAGCCCAGGTAAGGCTTTTTTTTTCTTTTTTTTCTTTTTAGAACTTTTTCCATGTAAAATATATTATAAACTGGAGTGTCACTCCTTTATAAGAATGATCACCAAGGAGCTAACTATATTTCTTATTTTCTCTGATGACTAGAACAATCAGAACCTAATTGGACACTTCAACACAGCAGTTATATTAAATTTGTGGTTTGCATATTTGCTTCCCCTCTGTTTCCTAGCAATAAAAATAGAAAACTAGGGCAGTTTTTGCAGTCTTGCTTTAGTTGTCAAATTTTAATAAATGTGGCCATGTTATTTTCTGAAAGCAAGCATTTTTCACCGACATTATTTGATTTGCCCTTCATCACAGCCCCACGAGATAGTCAAGAGGAGTGTTCTAACTTCATCTGACAATTGGAGAGACGAAGGATCTGAGAGGCTAAATACGTTTTGAAGAAATTAGGACTGGCGCATTACAAAGGTCTTCCCACTTTTACTTGTTCCCACTTTTACTTGTACCACACTGCTTAAAAACAGCTTGTCTACAATAGGGAGAAGTTCAAAACTCTTCCTTCTGTTAAGGAAGCCTTTGGTCTGTTAATACTCGGGAGTGAACTCATAGGGAGTTACTGGAGCACACCTGGGTTCCACCTTAAGCCCTTAATGTCCAGACCATCTAAAGGGTCTGCATCAAAGTGACTGTTTGGGACATCCTGCCTGAGTCGTCAGGGACCCTGAGTCATTAGGACAAGCGTGTATTCTTTTTACTGGATTGCATCCTCCTTGGCACAAAAATTCACCCTATTCCACTGATCCATATGTATCCTCCAGGGCTGCAACGAAATGTTAGTGCAATAAATGTACAGCCGCATTTACCAACAGCAAAGATTATATGCATTATATAGAATGTAAGTGTGTTTGTAGACAGTCTCACTCATGGTTTAAGTACGAAATTGTACTTTAGGGTTATCTATAAAACACAAATGTGAAAAGCCCAAGGCCATAATAAAGCTAGAGCAGCCAAGGTTATTAGATTTGTGTGTGTGTGGTAGATTGCCGTGACTCCCTCAGATGAACACCTTCTGTGTCCTAAAAACTCATCATTTACAGGTCACACTTTGGGTATAGAAAGACTGAAGTGAGAGTGACTTTGCTTGCTTGGTAGAACATTTCTGAAAGATGTATAATTATTCTTAGTTCCCGATCAAGTAAAGTCATCAAAAGGGCAATCTTTTTTTGAGCCTTTTTCATGTGTTGAGTTCACATATGTGGTTTCATTTAATCCATACAACAACCCTAAAAATGCCATTCATTTTGCCTAATATTTTGGATGACGACACTGAAGCTGAGAAAGGTTAAGTAAATCTATCTTATCTCTCTCCTTCTCTTTTTCCCTCTCCCTCTCTAAATCCTCTAACACTTTCATTATATTGTGAAATAACAGGATATTTATGCTACCATCAAATGTAATATCATTTAAGAAAGACTTATATTTGCTTGCTTTTTATTAATACTTACAAAAGAAATGGGAGGGTATCTATGGAATAAGTTTCTTGGGAGGTTATCTTCATATACACATACCTTTATTTATTGCAGGAAAAAGAATCTCTTGATCAACTCCTCCTTTATTATTCTCATGTCTGACCATACATTTGTGTTCTTCATTCATTGACTTCCCAGTCACCGTCAGCCAGCTGAATTTCATGTATGTATCATTAGTCTTCACTGTATTTCCCTCATGGGATTCCAGAATCGTTTGACCATCCTTTCCTTTCCAATATACTTTAATAACATCAGGGAAGAAATTCTCAAGAAGACAAAGATATGTTCCAGCCTTATGAGAATGTGTTTCAGCAGGTGAAGGAAGAAACATAGTGGGTTTGGGGGAAATGTCTCCAGCCAGGTTTTTCCCTGTCGGGGAAAATAGAATATCAATTGAAAAGAATCATTAGAGACACCCAAACATTGTGTGGTTTAGACAGTCTGGGGCACTGTGATAGGAAGAAAAGCTGCCTTGATTTAGCGCCTACCATAGCCTTTCTTCCTCACAATGGATGGCAGGGTACAACTTTTTGTTCTGATTTTACAGATGGGTAAAGAGGTGCTGGAGGTTAACAACCTGCCAATGGTCACAGCCATTAAGTGGCAGAGCCTGGATGATAACCTGGCCTTTGTTCTTTCTCCACACACTACAATGGGGACTGAATTTTAATTGCCTCATATCAAGGCTTCCAACATCATTCACATTTTTAAAAATCTCTTTTATTTAAGCATATTGGGGCATGTTTTCAAGGTGGGAAGTAGACCAGATAACACTGACAATTCTCTCCCTGATCATGATCTCTGGTCCCTTCTAAAGTGCTTCCCTTTCCCTACCTGTGAATTTGATGAATTTTGCTTCCTCTGGCCAAATAACTCATCTTATCATGTTCTGCAACTCTGTGGAATCCTAGACTCTTCATTTCACTGATTCTAGAGTGCACCATATATATTTGATTTCTTATATGAATTAATGTCAAGAGGAAGTTTGTTACTGTTGGTTTTAATAATGCATATTCACTAGTTTACAAAAGGGAATCTATGTCCCTGTATACTTAGAATCTACTAGATTGAACTTTTAGCTTTAAATGTGGATGTTGTACTCTGCTCTGAAGGTCATAGATTTCTATTTGATTTCTAGTTTTATATGACTATAAAATTTATATCCAAATTTTCCATTTGAACCCTCTCTAGGTTTTCTGGTACTGTAGTACTTAAAGCTTCACCTTCAAAATATTTATGATGTGTTGCATTTAGAAGCAATATTTTCAATACTTCTATAAACATTTCTATAGATTATCCTCAGAAATCGTCTTTTGTTAAACTTCTCATGTAATTCATTTATCAAAATTTTGTTTCTCCTTAGAAACTGTTCACAGAAAGCACATTTTATTTTGTAATTCAATTTGAAGTTTAAGCTCAGCTAACATACACCTAGGGTATATTTTTCATCACTGATTTGAGATGAGTTTACCTCATTATTGAAAGGGTCCATACATATCAGCATATCCACATTTTGACTACCAGTGTCTCCCCAATATTTGTATCTACCCCATTAGCTGCTGAACCTTTCTGGAGTACCTCCACTCTTTTATTTCTTGTAATCTGCTAAGTAAAATGCATGTATAATTGCTATACTGTCGAAAGTTACGGTCTCAGGTTTTTGTAGACAGAATGTCAAAATCTATAACAAAACGTGTTTACAAGGCATATCACTTGATATAATGTGAAATTCTTAACTGATTTTATATATTTATATATTCATTATTTCTAATTTTATTTCCACTTAAAACTCAAATGCTTAATTAATACCCTCTTTGAGCAAGTTTGGAATTTGTTTAATAATTTAACATGCAATTTCTTAAGGAAAAAAAGAATTGGATTTCACATTTAAGAATAGAAAAAAATTGGGGATTTTGGCTTGATTTTCAAAGCTACTTATTTTTATACTAAAGTTGTAAATGTATAATGCTGATTTTTAAAAATTTGGCTGAATTGTATTTGGTCATAATATGCTTATTTTAATTTCATTTTGTTTTGGGTGCAAATAGTGTATCTATTGATTATAATAGCAAAACATTGGATTTTTTCTACAGTCATACAACTTACTTTTAGTAAAAAAAACCCAGTATGTTATATAAAAGAAGATTAATTTTTCAATTTTACATTTTATTTACCTAATTTTAGTCACTAATCAATATATTAAATTCTAAATTTCATCTCAGGACCTTATCTGTCTTAATTGGAATACATCTGATTCATTATACTAAAGAATTTGAAAATGGAGTAATGAAATTGGAAAACCTCTGTTCAGTAATGCAGCATCCATTGCTTCTTGTTCTTTTTCCATAGCCGCATCTTTAAGTTTCTTGCTTTTCAAGATTTCTTTTTGGAGCAATGAAAATGTTATAAAATTGATTGTGGTGATGAATGCACAGTTCTGTGATTATACTGAAAGCCACTTATGGTGCACTTTGGATGGATAGTATGGTGTGTGAATAAAACTTTTTGTTTTTTTTTAAATCTTGAGCTCCCATAATTTTCTCAATGTAAATTAATAGTTAACTAAGCACTAACTAATGTACTTGATTATATATGGTTAATACCTGTATTTTGAATTGTTATATTACATATTTACTTTTTGAAACATTATTTTTAATGTATTTATTCTTAGTATTTTTCATGGTCAAATCTTTTTCATGATCCATAAAATAGCAACCAATTTGGAAGGTAAATTCATTTATATACACTTATTGCATAATCAAAAAATATATTTGAGTTAAATGAACTAAGTGCTTTGTACTTTACTAATATGCAGAAATATGAATTCTATATAAATTTACCAACTATCAACTACATTTTCAGTTTAACACATGATTTTCCAAATCATATGGTGTTTATTTGTGTTCTCTATTATTTCATTTTCTCATCCTTTTATCAAATAACTATAGCTATTTCTTATATAAATATGAATTTCAAGTTTATGACAAGTTTCTAATTACATTTAATTGATTGTATATTTTGACTTTGAGTATGCAGTCAACTGGAAATAAAAGAGACCCACAAAGTTCCATTTCACTTTAGGAATTCATTTGCTCATATGATCTCAACCACTAAAGAGACCAAACTCTAAAATCCCTTTTTACCCCCACACTTTTATCAAATTTGTGAAATTTTTTTTGAAAACTTTCATTTCAGTGGCTATGGAACACCATGTGAAATTCTCTCTCATCCAGGTAAAATTCATCTTGAAGGCCAATGAGGAATGAACAAACTCATCAGACTGAATTTTTTGGGGAAAAAAGATCAAATAACCAAACATAGCTTATGACACTTTTGAGTAGGATCACATGATCAAATATTTTGACATTTGATATTAATCATCTGTGACCAAAGTCACAAAGTATTTAATCCTTCTGTGATCAAATGACAATTTTAACAAATTTTTTTTTTCATTTTTCCCCATTGGTTACTAATACCTAAATTTGTTTACAAACCTTTCAACACAGAAACACCAAAGGGACCTCAAGACTCTATCCCTTAGAGATCCATGGCTATTATAAACTCTTCTTGATGTTCTCTGTACTAGGTCAGTGAGAAACTGCCTCCCTCGGACCTGGGCCCAGTTAACAACCTCTCCAGCAATCTCATCATGATTCATAACCAAATTGAGACCAAATCCTAAAATTCTAAAGCCAGTACCAACACTACCCTGCAGCACCTGCATTACCTGCCTGCCACATATCTTTTCTAGTACAGAATTGAAAGAAAATTTACCTGAAACAATGAGCTTTGTGCCAGGACCAAAAACTTTGATTCTCTTGCCCTCCATTTGCCCACTATTTGAAACCCCTTTATAGAAATCCCCCTTTGGGCCTGTGTTAAAATGGCACCCATATTTAATCCATTATTTATATAAATATATAAAAATTAGCTTTGCTAGCATGAAAAAAGAAGCTCAAATAAAGGTCACACTAGAGCTGAATGTAATCTACAGTTTAAATACTGACCACACTGCCTGCCCAGCTTGCTTAGGTCTGTTTTAATGCTACGTTGCAGACTTTGCAGAGTGGGGATAGGGGATCAGATTTTATCTTTTCTCAGCATTTGCCTGAAACTTCTAAATCTACTCCCTTAAAGGATTATCATTTATAAAGTCAGTTCTTGGCCTGGAGATAATTTAGAGATAATTAATATTTAATTTTCCAGAGGAAATAATCATAAGAGTCATATTCTGAGTATTTAGTAAATGCATATCAGTATGATTTATAAGCAGCTTGCAATTTATATGTATGGGGGCGGTGTGTGTATCTGGAAAGAAGTTCTAAAGTAACTGCTTTCCAGACTCCACTTCCTATGGATAGTACCACAGATAAGCTGTTACAGTCTATGAAGTCTCAAGGATTACCTCTTGAGCTATTCATCATTGAAAGCTTGCTCCTTTCACGTAAAAAATGCCCTTAAACTTATGGCAGCTTTGAAATCAAATTCTCCGCTGCTCAGAGGATCTTATTCCCTTTGTATTTCTGCAGCTGTCCAATCACAAATGGAGAGGCAGCTCTCAGTTCTGCAATTTAGCTATTTAATTTGTACAACTGATAAAAGTCCTCTTACTAGCTTCACTATTCTAGCAAATTTGATGCCAATTCATCAAAATTGAGTGAAATGGTGCCAAAATGACTGGCCATTCTGTAGAAATACATTAAGAATTCTATTCAGAGTATGATCCTGAATATTGAAACTCATATTCAGAGTTTTTAATAAATGCATATTCAATATAACTTGCATGAACTTTTCTTGGGAGGGAGGGGCAGTGATTTCAGTGCCTTTATGAAAAATAGAAACATTATTTACACTCGTGTATTATTACAAATTGACAGCTGTTAGTAATTAAATAGCCAAAGCATCCATTAAGAAGGCCAGACCACAGAAGAGTAAATATTAAGAATATAAAAATGTTATGACCTAATATTTGTAATATCACATCATGGTCAAGACCAGGATCTTTAGAATAGGCAAATCTAGCCTGGAATCCAAACTCTGCCACAATAATTAGCCATGTGACTTCAGGGAAATAATTGCAGTTCTATAAGCCTGAGTTTCCTCATTGTAAAATGAGGATA
>JAQZBX010082676.1:0-13490 GCA_029593785.1 Cabassous unicinctus | reverse complement strand
CCACTGGATGCTTTTGGGGCAGGGAGGGGAAGGGCAGTTGAAATACAGGGGCTTTTTTGGGACTTGGGGGTTGTCCTGAGTGGTGTTGAGGTGACAGATGTAGGCCATTTTAATCAACATATACCATGCAGAACTGTGTGGGAGAGAGTGTGGTCTATGATGTGAACTGTGGTCTATACTTGGTGGCAAGGCCCCAGGATGTGTATATCCATTGTGGGTGATGTGCCACACCGATGAAGGATGTTTGTGTGGGATGTTGTGGGTGGTGTGGGAGGTGGGGAACATGGGAATCCCTGTAATTTCTGTGTAATATTTGGGTAATCTAAGCACCGTTTAAAAAATATATATATATATATATATATATATATATAAATGACATTTATGTAAGCAAATTCACATATATGCATATATATTTATATATCATTTTACAAATATTGGTATGTATTGTGAAAATTTGGTTTTTACCCACAATAAAAAAAATAAAAATAAAAATAAAAATAATACAATATCTGTGAAGCACAATAAAGTGAAGCAAAATAAAATGAGGTATGCATGTGTAAGTACTGAGGGATGATTATATGTCAATATTCATAGTGGTACTTGGCTAAAATTTTACCAAGATTCATTCACTGGAGTTGCCAATACAACCTATATCAGACTGCATCTATTGCAGGTAATTCATAAATTAATTTTTGTTAAAATTAAATTCTTTTGCTGGGAAAAACATGCTACTGATATATGCAACTGATTGGATGACTCACAAAGGCATTATTTGAATGAAAGAAGCCAATTGCAAAAGGTTATATACTGCATTTCCATTGGTATCATATTATCAAAAAGACAACTCCATTGATGGAGAGCAGATCAGTGGTTACTGAATACTATGTGTGAGGAAGGACTATGACTACAAAGGAAATCATGAGGGAGTTTTTTGGAGGAGATAGAACTGTTTTGTGTCCTGTTTGTGGTAGTGAGTAACAGGTACCCATACATGTGTTAAATTGTATAGAATTTATGGAAGGCAGTCTCTTAGATGGCCCCCAGTAGCCCTAGGCTCCAGGTATTCATGCCTTTGTGTAATCCCTTCTCCTTTAATGTTTGATGGCATAATGAGTTACTGTTCATCAATAGGATGCAGCAAAGTTGTGGGATATTACTTCCATGATTAACTTACATAAGATTGAGACTCTGTCTTGTTATCATGTCCTCTTACTTGCCAACTTGTGAAGGGAGCTACCATGTTGTTGAAGCCTACGTGGCAAGGAAATGAGTGTAAACTCTAGTCAGTAGTCAGCTAGGAACTGATGTCTTCAGTCTAAATATTAAGAAAACTGAAATTTTGCCAGCAATCATATAAGCTTCAAAGATGGTCCTTCCCCATTCGAGCCTTCAATGGGATGACAACGCTAGCTGAAACTATTGACTGCAGGCTTATGAGACCCCGAAAGAAGATCCAGCTCCACTGTCTTCTTGTTCCTCAGAAACTGTGAGAAGATAAATGTGGGTAACTTTAAGCCTTTAACACTCTGGTAATTTGTCACCCAGAAATATAAAATGTATACAGAAATGTTCACCAAAAACCAAAACATTCACCAAAATAAAAATAAATAAATAAAAAACAAAAATCAACCTTACTACAAAATAACAAAAAAAATTAAAACTGAAAGTCTTCATGGCATATTATTGCTTCTTTTAAGGGAAAAATAGCAGCCTCATGTGCAATGATTCCTTTACCAGGGGATATAATTTTTTTGAATCGTTGTCATTAGATGAGGCTAATAACCTTTGTTTTTAATACCCTCTTACAGTTCTTCATGCAAATACTCTAATTTTTTCCTTCCTCCTCCCAGGTCACTTAAAACAATGATCTTTTTTCCCTCAACTCTTACAAAGCACTGATTTAAGGTTCATAAGCATATTATGAGCTTTTATTATATCTGTGCATATGGTTTTTGTATCATTTGTCATTAGGTTTTACTTAGCAACTGACAAATATATGCCTATTTACTTTATGCTAAGTACTGTTAATGGTTTTCTGATAAATATAGAAGGTAATTTTGAATATGTAATTTAGAACATTTTGAGAAGACTGAATGTTCAGATCAGCTATCTCTTTATTAAGGAAATCTCACTGTTCATAGCAAAATGGTTTCTTTTTATTTAATTTGGGTATTTCCACACATCTATCCTAATGAAAATAAGTTTTATTTTTGATCTTATTTTTGAACCAAACAAAAAAAGAAAAGAAATATGGAGAGTTCTTTGACTGGAAAGCTTTCAGTTCTTTATCACATGAGTCTACAAGTATCAAAGGGGCAGGTGTCGGAGACTGATTTCAATAGGAAAAATAAAAATAGAGCCTAAGCCTTTGTGACAGATGTCAAGCATGCTGACAACTGTTAAAAGAAAAATCATTTTCCTGATCCTGTGCAAGAAGACAGCTAGTAAGATTAAAGATGTATCTCTTTATCTGTGTTTTTGGCAGATCATTTCCACTGAATAGGACACGAACAGTACTTCAGATGAAGAAAAGGATGCCAGGAATTTTCATCATCTCAACCACACAAAGGGCATAATAAAGAGTCAGAATGTTAAGAAATATGATAAAGTAAGAAAAAAACTGAAATTGACCAGTATTTTCTGTGTGGTTTTCATGCACATACTACTATAAAAAATTATTTCTGGTTTTAATGTTCTTAAAATGCTCCAGTATTAAAGAAATAAGCCATTTAACACTGAATGTCATGCAATAAATGCTTAATAAAATTATTGAATAAATGCATAAATAGATGAATTCAATAATTCATCCATATTTGTAGATCATGGCTCACCCTAGTTTATCTTTTCAACCAAAATGTTATCTACCATCAAAGGGATTCTCATGAAATTCTACATATATAACTTTTAATTAATTTTAACCACATAAGTAATTTTGCATATATTCACCATTAAAATTGTAAAATATTATAGTAAGGTTAAAATTGACACTCTTGTAACCCCCATTTCTGAACTCTTCTTTCTTTCCTCATATTTATATATATTTTTCTTTCCATTTGTACAAAATATGGATATCTTACCAAATACAATATGGAATGCAATAGAAGTGATGGTTTATTTGTTTATTCTGAAATGTTCTGTAATTTAATAGTAAGTCTTAGCAATGTTTCCATATTATTACACACAGGTCTGTTTAGAATTGCATGCTATTCTACAGAATAGAATATTTAGGGCCTATTTATTTTTGTCTCTACTGATAGAAATTTAGTCTTTATACAGTTTTTTGTTAGTGCGAGTACTGCTGCTCTGGACACCCTTGTGTATGCCTCCATGTACTTGATGAGAGTTTCTCTAATATAGAAACTGGGTGGAATTATTGGACAACTAGAAATGAACATTTTAACTTTAAGTTAAAATTTCTCTCCAAATGTTCATTTGCATATACTTTGTAATGTAGTTCTTATGATTATTATTTTTAATACTTTTATTAGCATGGACACTCATCAGCAATCCTGGTGTGCCATGTTTATAAAAAATGACTATATTCTCAGAAGTCAGAACATCAATAAAGGCTGTTCGTTCCAACATTTCTTCCCATACTCTTACATAAATTCTCTAGCTTAGGAAGAAGGATCTATTAATCATAGCTTTTGTAACTTTACCTCCTGTGTTAGTTTTCTCCCTCTTCTCTACTCAACTGCATTATGTATTTTCTTTCATCTCATCTTAGTATTTTCAGCTTCTCTAAATGTGTCTCAGGGCCATAAATTACATGGTCTGCTATACTTAGCATTCCATTTTCCATGTGTTTAAATCTTAACTTCCTAATTGCTGGGCATAGTACTTTGCATGTGATCAATATATTTTGATTAAAGTCTAATAAATATGTATTGCATCAAATGAAACTTTACAAAACAGATCATTTTAATGACTTAGTTTTGTTAGTTTCACTAATGTATGAACCTGGAAGTGTTTAAAGTTAAAAGTCATTTTCAAGGGAATTTAAGTCCATTTGGTCTCTTGGCAAAACTATTTTGAAAACATTTCAGTATATAGACATTAATCCTTTTTAAAAATATTTCTTGTGAAAGACATTATTCAATTTCATAACCAGTATGATCAAGAAGTATTTTTAATCTTTAACTTCTCTTTTTGTAAGTTAAACTCACTACTTCTATGTTTTAGTTTCCTAAGTGGCACAAATCAAATACCATAAAATGGATTTAGCTAAACAATGAGAATTTATTCACTCAGGGTTTTGAAGCTGGAAAAATGTCCAAGGCAAGGCAACATCAAGGTGACACTTTCTTCCTAAATACCAGCTGCTGGCAATCCTTGGCTCCTCTGTCACAGAGGAAGGCATATGACGGCGTCTGCTGTTCTCTCTCTTCTGGGTTTCATTGATTTCATCTTCGTGTTACCAAGTCTTTCTCTTTCTTTGTCTTAATTTCATTTTCCTATAAAGAATGCCAGTAATAGGATTAATAGCCATCTTGAATGAAGTGGGCCACATTTTAACTGAAGTAGCCTCATGAAAATGTCCACAACCAAAGGATGGATTAAATTTAAGAACAAGTTTTTCTGGGGTACATACAACTTCAAACCACCGTATTCTAGTCTAAATGCCATTGGGGACTTAGGAAATCCACTTATTACTACACAAGTACTATATTTGAAAATGCTAAATTCTCCCTTTATTTCCCTCAATTCATCACCTTTATTTCCCCCATGCAAACTATTCTCTATGGTCTTCTTTAAACCTTTCAGAATCATACAATGTAAAGCAAACTAAGTATCATATAATCTTTAAAAAGAACTTAGCTTTGTGAGTCATACACTGCTATTTCTACATTCAACTATCACACTTGTTTTGGGTTTTGCTACTGTGCCCACTGATAAGTCCTACCTTATTACAAGTGAAATGGAAATTCCCAATACATGCAGTTATTTCCTCCACTTATATATTTCTGTAGATATTTTAATCCCACAATTTAATGACCAGAGACAACCACTATAAGGAACTGTACTGATTTAGATATATGGAAAAAGCTGTCTTTAAAAAGCCACCTTAAAAAATAAAATAGGCCTTTTGAGTTTATTAAACAATTGCTTTTGGAGCATTGATGTTTATTTATTGATTAATAATGGAGAATAACTGTATTGTAATTGTTTTTTATATATTCCATTTATCTCTTTTTGAAAGTAGTGACCCCTTTTGCAGGGATTAAATCTTAAGTATCTTTCTAGCTTTTCAACTTATATAACACCAAACAATGCCTTGCAATACTTAAGTATGCAAAAAAACTTGTAAAACAAATTATGCTCATAAGAGATAAGACAGAATAGGGGAAGAATGATTTCTATAAATGATTTTATTTAAAATTTATCTTAATCCTATGATACTCAATTGACTCTAAGAACTATAATGAACAAATACAAAACTTCCAAGGAAGAGACATAATTTTGCAAGAGAAAACTTTAAATATAATAATGAACAATAAGCTATTCTAAAATGGATGTGATTCATATATCATATAAGCTCAGATATGAACCATTCATTTTATAGAATGGTTGCTTTTGCTTGTCATCTTATACAAGATGAAGAACAAACACATTAAAATAAGTCAAAATTAAATAATCATAATAATGATAAAAATATACTAGGAAAAATCATATATTGCATACTTTCCTATAGATCCTTTTCTGCTTATTTAATTTCCATCTTTCTCTCACATTATCTCCTTGGTTAAAACCTCTGTGTCTCTCCTTTCCATCAACAGCTAATTCAAAGAGAAAAATGAAGAAATTAACAGAGAATTTCAACATTATCCTACCACTACAAATTTTCTATATCTGTAGGTGTATATTCTCTCTCCACTCCAGTTTCTATGGATAAACTTTTGTTGTTCTAACCTAAGAAAAGTCCCCCACCTGTATTCTGTAATGTACCCATTCACTTTAACATAACATTGACATGCTTTAGCAAGTTTCCCTTTCACTTCTGCAGCATCAGGTTTTTCCTCTGTATAGGGTTATTCCCATAGGAGTAAAAACATGTAAATTCTTACTTTAGAGTTAACAACATACAATAAAATAGACCTTTCTTGACCACACATATCACACCATATATTACTCCAAAATTTCTGCAATGTGTATTCCATATTTAAAGTTTCCACTTGATCAGTCCTTTTTATCCCTTAAGCTCATTATATTTGGTCTTTCATGTCCCCCAAGGCTGTGGTTCATATTTGTGTTGACTATCAACATGAGCTAGACACATTTATTCCATAATAAGCATTTACTGGGCATTCATTACCTGTAATGCACCACTGTGGACAATGGGGGTACAACAATGAAGTAAACACATTGTTTCAATTTGCTAAAAGCGGCCAAGGCAATATACCAGAAATGGGTTGGCTTTTGCAATGGGGATTTATTAATTTACAAACTTACAGTTCTGAGGCTGTGAAAATGCCCAAATAAGGCTTCATCAGGTGAAATTCTCTCCCCAAAGACATCCTCTCTTCAGCCTTCAGGCCATCCTGGACTTCTCTCTCACTTGGGAAGGCATATGGCAACATCTGCTGATCTCTTGCTTTCTCTCCCCTGAATTCTTGCTCTCATGGTGGCTTTCTCTCTCAGCTTCATGGTTTTATCTCTGTCTCTGTGGCCTTTTTCTCTCAGCATTAATGCCATTTATAAAAGTCTCCAGCAAGAGGACCAAGACCCACGCTGGGTCATGCCTCACTGAAGCAATCCAATCAAAGGCACCCAATTGAAGTAATTCAACCAAAAGGTCCCAGCTACAATAGGTTCACACCTGCAGAACTGGACCAATTCAAGAACATAATTTTTGGAGGTCCACAAAAGCCTCAACATCGCACATACCAAGCCCATGCCCTCCATGAGTTGGATAGCACATTTTTATATAATTATTAATAGAAAGTGGATAGCAGGAAAATGAGGGCTGTAGAACCTTGCTACTCACAGTATATTCTTTGCACTCTTAGAATGGCATCATCTGAGAGTGAGTTAGAAATGCAGAATATCAGGACCCCTGCCAGACCTACAGAATCAGATTGTATGTTTTACTGAGATCCCAGGTGATTCTAAAGCATATTAAAGTTTAAAAAGCACTGGAAATTTTTTAAAAGAAGACAACTACTTGGAAAAACCTAATAAATAAGTATGATATAACATAACATAATATATTACAATATAATAAGATATTGGGCTAATAAAAGGTCAGTAATTATCAATTAATTAATCCATGGTTGTTTCAGTATCATCTTTGCTCAGTGTTATTTCTTCGGTTTATATCAGAAATTCCTCTCTTAGTTAAGATTTCTTTTATCTCCAAAAGACAGAAAACCCAGCATCTAGGATGTAAAAAGTTATTGGCATTCTTTCAGCAGTTCAGCAGCATCACTACTAATATCTCTCTGATTTTTGTAAACATTCAGTAATGTTGAAAGATAGCTTTTGCCTTTAAAGCAATAAAAAAGGGAGAAAGGATATAGCAGGCATGAATTTTGTTTTAATCAGAAAAGTAGAAGCTTTCCCCAAAGCATCTCAATCCCAAAATGTATCAGCTTGTTTATTATTGGATACTACTAGATAGAGTGGCCAGAGCTAGCTGCCAGGGAGATTAGAAGAGTGAGTGTTTGGCTCTCCAGGCAACATAAAGGAAGACAGAAAGAAGAAAGTTAGGAAGTCAAATTTTGACTAGAAAACCAAGAGTGTATTCCACAATACCAAAGATATACTGTTTTTAAGCTTGAAATAGATCCTTATAAATAGATAATTATAATAATAATCATCCCCACTACAAATATCACCAGCATATATAATATTTCCACAATCCTTAGGAATCACCGTTATAGACTCCCTCTTTTACTAGAGAATTTCAAGAACTGGAGAGTGTCTACCAAGTGAACCCAATGGTTTAGGTTATTCTTGTGAGTTATGTTGCAAATGCCATGGGCACAAATTCCATACAGGTCATATGTTATTTATGCTTAAAAAAACAAAAAACAAAACAGGAATCATTTTTGTGGTGGAGAGACTACTCCTTGCGTTCCCTGAGGAAGCACTCTGGCATGTTTTGAGCTGCCTGTGAAAAGTGCCCCAAGACAAAGGACTCAAGGCAGCCTCTGGCTGATGGGCAGCAAGAAACTGCTGACAAGGTCCAATAACTGAATTCTACGAAAAACTACATGAGTGTGGAAGCAGACCCTTCCCCAGTTGAACCTCAGATGAGATCCAGCCCTAGCCAATACTTTGACTGCAGCTTTGAAGGACCTCACTATGCCAAGCCCAGACTCTCGATCCACAGAAACTGTGATATAATAAATGTGTGCTGGTTTAAGCGGTATGTTTGTGGTAATTTTTAAAGCAGCAATAGATTAATATATGCATTTACATTTAATTTTTTAAAACTACATTTTAATATATTGCATTTTTTCTATAAATATTATCTGCTGAAACTTCTTTTGTGAAAATATATTTTGTCTATTACTTTAAAAATATCATATTGCCAAAATATCACTATCTGAGCTCGCTATATATTTTCTACAATGGGTTACTGGTAGTCTTTAGAAGTGACAATTTTTAAAACAACTCACAAATTGGGAGTTTATCTGTATGTGTGTGCATACTAAAGGCTTTTTCTGAAAAGGGGGCCTTTCAAAAGCATGCCAGATAGCTCCTTATTTGTATATTATCATTCTAGTACCAACCTTCAAATTCAAACCTAAAGTTAATACAGATTGGAAATGTAGACTATAAGCTTGGTAGTTAAAAAGTAGGTTTAAAAAATTAGAAGAACCTATCACATAACAAAGTCTAGGGCAAGTAGACATTTTATAGATGCTTTCCCCTCCAAAATTGTTTCACTCAATATTTATGGCAGATGATCTAATTTTTTTAATGTTCTGTTATTTACTTTCAACTTGCAAGCCATTACAGTGAACCTGTCACTTTTTTGTCTCACTTAAGAAAAAAAACCCTTCTTCAGTGAAGCATGTGTTCCATCTAAATTTCCAATCCTTCTCTAATGTTTTCTTAAGTCATCTGCTCTCATTAACTAAGTCCTTAGAACTATAACTGTTTACATTTATCCAGACTAAAGTAAAAAGGAAATCTTTTCAAAGCAAAGAACTTCTGTGGCTTCAGGGAAATGTGAACCATAAAAGCAATGAGAATAAAAATGAAGAAACAGAAAGTGAAAATTGTTACTTTGTGTCTGTTAGAAAAACAAAGCTATTTCCCAGAATGGATAAAGAGATTAGCATATATATATATATATATATATATATATATATATACATGATATCTAATTTAGGAAATCAAACAGTTCTTCTAATTTTTCATGGCCTAATTATTTGGTTTCAATTATTATATATCAGGAATTCATCACACATGCTGATGTTAAGTATCAGTAACAAATACATTCTTGAGGCATGAATAAGTAAGGTTTGGATTAACATTCTATATCATCGCTTACATTGCTTCATGAAGTTAGCCATTCTTACCAAGCTTAATATGCAATTCTACTTTTAGTGTGTGGCAACAACATTTCTCATAAACTCTTGGAATTTCATTTTCTAGCAAAAACCTATGCAGTATAGAGGTTTCTTTGGGATCACTGGCCATGGCTATCATATTCCCAAATTAACAAAGTGAGTGTGCCACACATACTTGTTGAAGGACAGAATTCCCTCAGACCAGTAGGATGCCAATGCAAAATTATCACTTTCATCATAAATTCCAATTCATGAATTATAAAACTGAATACTTCAGTTAATTATTTCTACAGCTGTCTAATTTAGCTTCTCAAGAGAGCTTACAAGCTTATGTATCACTAAACAATTAACATTTAATGTTTTTACGCACTTTAAAATTCATGTTTTGAACAACTGCAGTAGCTAGTAAATGGGTGGGATGTGAGAGGGCTGCACTATGAACAGCCAGTAGAGGGAAGCATTGTTGGCAGACGATTTAAAAGCAATTATGAGCCTATGAAAGTTCAGTCTGCTTTTATCATCACCATGTGCTAGCAATTCTAAAAAATGTCAGTGATAAAATACGCCTCCTCACCTCAACAGAGTGGACCACTAATACTGCCTCTTCCTAAATAAGGCTCTCAGCGTAGTTCATTTAGGGAATCTCATTCGTTTCATATTCCTAAAGTAAGTGAACTTTTCAAATAGGAACAAATGTGTTTCAAATTAATGTTATGAACAATTTTAATTAAGAGATCATAACTATGCAGAGCAAAAGCATGGAATGAGTAGTAACAAGTAATTGATGAGCAGCAATTTTAAATGTATTTATTTCAAACTTAAAAAGAAAGAAAAGATGCAACATAATAATAAGGGCTAATATAATTATATTTTAATAACTATACAACATATGCAATCTAATGGCTTGAGATTATTAATAAAAGACACAAATTAAACCCAGTATACTTGTTTATAGTTTTCTCGTTAAATTCATAGTTTATAATATTATTTTTGCTATTATAAATACAAAATATTCTGCTATAACTATATTTTTCTGTAAATTGTGCACTCAGTTTTAATGATTTTTTTAAGGATATACTCCTAGAGGTGAAATTTTCATATTAAAGGATATGTATGGGACCATTTTATATATGAAGTTTTAAGGACATTGCACACATGTAGGCACCCAAGTCGTTAAGTTTTTCAAAGGGCTTTGAAAATACCTTACAGTCATGAAGGAACAAATGAGTTAGTTAAAAAATATTTAACTAAAGCAACAGAATCAAAATGAAGAATTGTCTTAGAAGCAACATTGTCAATTAAGTGATTACATTTAATATTGCTAAAATTTCACTTTGCAAAAACAATGTTTAGTTTAAAATTTTTCTCACTTCACAAGAAATTCTAAAAAAGCACAGCTGTGTAAAAAAAATCAGAGTTGAGCATATAATTCTATTCCACACAGGTAAACAATTTTATAAGCAATATTTTAAAAAATATTCAAAAATTTATAACCAAAGTATTATAATTGAAGTAACTATGAATGCTTTTAATAAGTTTGATATGAGGAGGCATAGAATCTCCAAAATAAGACTGATTGTGGCCTACAAAGTTTTATAGTAGTCCAGGTTATGCATACTTTTAAGACTGTAATATATATTGTCATTAAATGGTTTTACTAATTTGTAAATATTATAAATAATGGAAACTCACTCTACTATCCAAAAAATTACCATACACATACCAATAGGATGAATTTCAGTGCAGCATTTGAACCAGACTATTGTCCTTCTCCTGATGGAAACTGCCTTTTACACTGAGTGCCAAAGAGCAATACCTTTTGAAGATCAAATACCACTGAGAGTGAAGCAATATATTCTCTTTCAGAGGGATGATGATGGTTATTTATGTAAAATATTAACATTTTCATTTCACTAATTTATTTAATTGGAATAAAAAGAATCTCACATATTCAAATGGTTAAGTGGGTAAAGACATAAGGCGGGGTGGGGACTCAAAATGGAACTCCCCAAAGTTTTTAAAGTGTGATATCATGGATTCAGTGTAGTATATTAGTTATAACCATAAGATATTTAAAATACCAACCCACAATTAACTGGTTAATTTCTCTTCCACTTAACTTCAATTACTTTCTTTCCTCTTCTATCTAGGATGTATCTGAGGAGATCTGAAGGAGAGATCATGCAAGCACCCTACCTCAGGAGTGGAAATTTCAAATGTGTACTTGAGGCAAGTAGTAGGGTGAATGGCATAGCAGACTTATGAAAAGTGCAGAATTATGCACATATAGTGTGTATGTGGTGAGGACTAGATTGAGGAAAACATGCCAATTTGCTTTAGAACAACCAACGGCTTTGTTAAACACTTTGAATTGAAATCCAAGTTTCTATCTCTGGCCCTGACTACCTCTCCAACATTAGCTTGTACTTCTCTTCTACTCACAAGGTACCAGACACATTGCCTGTTTAATACATCTTTGTCCTTATTGCTATGCTTCAAATTCTATCCCTAACCTTTCCTATGTAATGAACACTTTCCTGCTACCTCTTCCATCAATCATTTCCTGATAAAACCCTTAATATACTTGTCACTTTTATTTTATCCCAATGTGTCCAGTACATTCTGTTAGAGAATCTAGGTAAGGGTTTCTTTACCTTGGCACTATTGACATTTGTGGGGCGATGTCCTGTGTATTGTAAGGATATAGCAGCATTTCTGGCCTCTACTCACTAGATCCTAGTAGCAGACCCCCAAGTTTTGACAAACAAAAATGTCTTCAGACATTGCCATATATGTCAAGGGGAAAAAGAATATCTCTGCTTAAAGTCAACTGATTGTAGATGCTAGTTACATCTATAAAATATCACCCCAGCAGCATCCAGACCAGTGTTGGGCCAAACAACTGGACATTACAGCCTGGCCAAGTTGACACAAAATTTTCTGTCATTCTCACTCTCACACTTCTTTCTCATTTTTGTGACTCCGCAACTCCTGACTCCTTCCACCAAGGCAACAGAAAGAAGACCTTGATCAAGATCTATATCTTGCTGCAAAAACCCAACCACCTGTTTCTCTTGAGAGCATAGGATATTTAGTCATTTCTAGCAAGTTGGTGACAACAATGAGACACTCAAGGGGAAGAAAGGCATCACTTAGAGCTTGAACTGTCTAACTTAGTTCAACAGAGTCACTTTAGGGCATAAAACATAATCAAGGGGCTGGATGTGGCCCAAGCAGTTGAGAGTCTGCCTTCTGCATGGGAGGTCTCGGGTTTGGTTCCCGGTGCCTCCTAAAGAAGACAAACAAGCAGGCAATGAACAGACATTGAGCAAAAACAATGAGCAGACTATAAAAAAAGAAACAAGCAGTCGAGAAAAAGCAATGAGCAGACAATAAGTAGATAACAAGCAAAAACAAGGTGCAGACAATGTGTAAAAAAAAAGAAGAGGAGGCAAGACAGCAAGCAAAAACAAACAAGCAGGAAGCGGATGTGGCTCAAACAGTTGAGTGCCCACCTCCCACAAGAAAGGTCCTGGGTTCGGTTCCCTGTGCTTCCTAAAGAAAAAAGAAAACAAACAAACAAACAGACAATAAGCAGACAACAAGCAAAAACAATGAGTGGAAAACAAGTGCAAACAATGAGCAAAAACAACAAGCAAGGGCAACGAGCAAACAGACAAGGGAGCCATCTCGCAGTAGAGGGAACATAATCAAGCCAATAATGAAGTGATATTGTGATTTCCAGTATGTCTTTGTTTTTTTGAGTGTATAGCTCCACTGAGAACCATATATATGAACATAGCTATGTGTTTATATATTTACATATATGTATATGTATATATGTGTTTATAATTGAATAAACATTAAAAGAAATTCTATGAAAACAAGTAAAAACATGCATTTGTATCTCTGTCCTTTTATTCCCATGATTGCCACTTACATTTAATTATAGAACATTAGCTTCAAAGT
>JAQZBX010082675.1:0-13490 GCA_029593785.1 Cabassous unicinctus | reverse complement strand
GTGCCTCCTAAAGAAGACAGCGACCTGGCATGATGGGCAAGCGCAGCAAGCTGACGCAACAAGAGAATACAAGAAGAAAAAAATGTAATGAGAGACACAACAAAAGCAGGGAGCAAAGGTTCTCAGTGCCTTCTAAAGAAGACAAGCAAGACAGCGAGCTGACACGATGGACAGGTACAGCAAGCTGATGCAACATGATGACGCAACAAGAGGCACAAGAAGAAAAAACACGAGAGACACAACAAAGTGGGAAACGGAGGTGGCTCAAGCGATTAGGTGCCTCCCTCCCACATCGGAGGTCCCGGATTTGGTTCCTGGTGCCTCTTAAAAGAAACAAGGAAAATGAATAGACTCAGCAAGTGCAAACAACGAGGGCATGAGGAGATATCTATAAAATAAATCTTAAAAAATCAATTGACTATAGATGTGAGATTTGATTTCTGAATTCTCAGTTGTATTCTATTGGTCTATATGTCTATCCTTTTGCCCATACCATGCTGATGTGATTTCTGTATGTTTGTAATAAGTTTTAAAATCAAAATGCAAGCCCTACAGCATTATTCTTTTTCAAGATGGTTTGACTTTTTGGGGCTCCTTACCCTTCCATATGAATTTGATCATTGCCTTTTCCATTTCTGCAAAGAAGATCGGGATTGAGTCAATTCTGTAAATCTCTCTGAGTGGAATTGACATCTTAACCAGATTTAGCCTTCCAACTGATGAACATGAAATGTCCTTCCATTTATTTAGGTCTTCTTTAATTTCTTTCAGCAACGTTTTGTAGTTTTCCATGTACACGTCCTTTACACCCTTGGCTAAATTTATTCCTAGATATTTGATTTCCTTAGTTGCTATTGTTCCTTATTACTTTTTAAATCAAGGAGTTATCTTACTATTTCAACATATTGAGTTCAGATTTTTAGCACATGGAGGCAATGTAATTCTGTTCTTTATCTCCCTTGTAGGATGGTTTTTGTTGCTTCCTCAGGTCATCCTTATTGGCATCTTTTTGGAAAAGGCTGCTGGTTCCATCTGTTCTCATAACATTATAGCAGTAATATTTATCTATTTCTGGACCCCTTGGTAATGAGTTCTGAAAATTTTAATACATTTCTACCAGCCTAACTGCATCCAGCCAAATGAAGACATGAGATTTGAGAGAACAAGAACAGAAGTAACCACTTTCTTTGAGACCTTTTAACCTGTATGCATACAAGGAGTCCCACAGTGATAATTCAGCCAATGTATTAAATCCTGAGATATACTGGAGGTGCTAGAACAAAGGCACAAAAGGCTAGCTACATGTTGCCATCCTCCTGAGTGTCCTCCTTTGAGTGGGGGAAACAGGGAGTCTAAGGATTCATTGCTCCAAAGGATTGCAGAAAAAATTGCATTCCATTAAATGGGAAATTTGGTGTTTTGCTACATTTGGAAAAAAGTGAAGATGAGCCTTTCGTCTCTCCTCGATTTCATGTGCTGCTAATTTATCATGGCATTGGTTCAGGGGCAAAATGGTACCAAATTCATCCATATCCCAGTTTAATCAAGAATGGAATGTTAGAATCTTTGATAAAAAATCAATATTTTAAAATCCCTTAATCTGATTCCTGCGACTTCTAGGTTTCTAAGGTTAATATAGTAAGAATTTGTCTGTTTCTCTGACTTGAATAATTGTTAAATATTTTTGCAGTTTTAATTTTTTTTTTTTTTTTTTCAAAAAACTTAGTTTTGGGAGCAGATGTAGCTCAAGTGGCTGAGCACCTGCTTCCCATATATGAGGTCCTGGGTTCAATCCCCAGTACCTCCTAAACAAACCAAAACAAACAAACAAATGAAAAAAACCAACTCTCATTGGGGAGTGGATATAGTTCAGTGATTGAGTGCCTGCTTCCCATGTGTGAGGTCCTGGGTTCAATCCCCGGTACCTCCTAAAAACAAAAACAAAACAGTTTTCCTTGGGATTCAATAATACTATTGTATTTAGGAGTAACTTGAATTGTCAACAATTTCCCTTTTTATTTTCTCTTAAAACATACGACACATAACATGTTTCATTTCCTGGTAGAGAAGACTACACAGAATCCAGAGATTTGGGGGTGGGATGGGGTATGGAGAAACACTGCTTAAGTCTCCGGATCTGGCTGGGCATGGGACTCAATAAATTTTCAATTTTTGTTGTAAGTGAAAATTCAGTCCTGAGTCACAGAATCAGATTTTCCCTCTTACATTTATTATTCAGTATGGCTGCCATAAAAAAAAAACAACCACCACCACCATAGTGTAGAGCAGAGATTCTTAACAAGGGGTCAATGAGCTTGAATTTAAATTTAAAAAAACAAACAGGGAAGCAGATGTGGCTCAATCGATAGGGCTCCCGTTTACCATATGGGAGGCCCCGGTTCAATTCCCGGGGCCTCCTGGTGAAGGTAAGCCAGCCCGCACGGCGCGGTGAGCTAACGCAGCAAGACCTCACAACAAAGGGAGTCAAGCAGACACAGAAAAACACACAGCAAATGGACACAGCGAGCACAAGCAGCAAGGGGGGGATAAATAAATAAATAAATCTTAAAAAAAAAACAACACATTCTTGTGGGGTCATGTTGGTGTGGGTGTGATATATTTATTAAATAATATACAGTATAGTATAGGCTTAGTAAGGGGTCTATGGAACAAAAAAGGTTAAGAACCCCTGATTTGGAGTCTAAATCTGGCTGTTTTGATCTCTCATTAGTTCTAACTCTTCAGTAGATTCTCAAAATTTTAGGTAATCAGCAAATAACAATTGTTTCCATCAGCATTTATACCTCACTTTTTGTTAGTTAATTGTATGGGTTAGTGAATGGTAGTGATAGCTGTTTTCTATCTACCAGGAATTCCTTGATTTCTGGTCTTATGATGGCCTTCTTTTCTTCCAGCACTTTTTTTTCACTTTAGCATTTTAGGAAAAAGGAGATATAAAGACATTTGCTCAGGCTTTAATTTAACCTAGAATCGATTAAGTGCTTTGAGTAACTTAAGGACTAGGTGCACCTGTGTTTACACCTTGTGGTAAGAAGCAACGTCCTAAAGGTGAGCAGCACTGACCAGTGAGTGGAGAAGCATTGCAGTTACAGGGAGTGTGGTCATGTGTTTTTTGTTTTTTGTTTATATATATATATTTTTATTATTATAGAAGTTGTAGATTTGCAGAAAAATCATGCGGAAAATACAGAATTTCCATATACCCCTCCATTACGAACACCTTATATTAGTTACAATTGATGAAAGAGTATTATAATTGTATTATTAACTATAGTCCATAGTTTACATTAGGGTTCACTTTTTGTGTTGTATAATCCTATGGGATTTTTTAAAATGTTTATTCTAGTACCTAACAACCTAAAACTTCCTCTTTTAACTGCATTCAAATCATCACAGCTATTTTCAAACTCTCTCAGGGAGTGTTTTTGACCAGAATAGCCTCAAGAAGGAAGAAATATTTTTCCCATGTGATAATTATGTCATTGTTTCCTAACATGTTTCGCAAGCTAAACATTGCGGGCCCTTAAAAGGAAGAATGATTAGTGTGATGTAGCACTGACTAAGGTCAGGGCCCTCTTAGGGTTCTGGGTTCAAGTGCAAATTCTTAAATAAAGGCATAGGTCCCTCAAATAGCACTTCGCAAAAGGTGACAGTCCTTTTGGAGATCAGGGGCTTTTTTTCTTATACCCTATACCCCCGTTTACTTTGAAGGATAATATATGTATCATCAAGTTTGTCCTGCATTTCCAGCTTTTGCTGTGCACCTCCAGGTAAATGCTGTTTGACTCCGAGTCAACTCTTTCCAGATGTACTTTCCCTGTAACTTTGAAGTCCTTTTGGACCTCATTACTCCTCTGAGTTGTGCCACTTTATCTTACTGTACCATAGGTTCATTTTGTGTGTTGTCTCTGAACCTTTATCTTGATCATGCCATTTCCCCAAGACCATTCTTCCCCACCCACCAGAAATCCTTCAAAGCTTACCTTAAATCTTATCTCTTCCACGAAGTGTCAAAAAAAATTTGCTCCCTCTTAGTGCCAAGCATTCTTTGTACTCCATAGTTGGCTTAAATTGCTGCTTTGTATTATAGTTTTATTAGCTGTTACTCTCACACTTCCTGCATTCCCTTCTGTCATCTCCCTTCATGGGCCCTAAATTAGTAAAAGGATAAATCCCTGTCTTCTTCTACCCCCAACTCATTATCAGCACGAAGCCAAGCACATAGATGTTTCAATCCTTAATATATGACCTTTCCTTATCTCTGTAATGGTCCTCAGTTTCACGGAAACAATTACATTAATCATAATCAGTAGTTCATGGCATAATCATCATTGATCCATATGTGCATTATCCTCTTAGTTATCTTAAATAAAATAAGAGCCAAGAACCCACCATTCTATGTAAAGTCTGGGGCCTTGACCAAAATTGCACTAGCACTGTGATCCTTCCCAAGCCCTTCCCTCTGTAAGCCCTTACAACCACAAAATAGTGTATGGTGCTGAGAGTGTGACTGCCAGGGGCTGGCCTGGATGGAGGGCTCTAGGAAGGAGTCCCAGGAGAAGGTGGAGAACCTTGAGGAACAGAGAGAAAACGAAACCGGGAGTATGATGGAAACCCAAAGGAGGTGGTGCTTTAAGAAGTCAGGACTCCTTATTTCACAGTTTGGAACCCACAGGACTGTGGAATTGCTTTCTGACTGAACCCCTGTGGCTCCTGTTTGGATCCTGCCTGGCCCCTTCCCTTGTCCCATCAGCAGGACCATGACAGGAGGAGGTGCCAAGTGTATTCTTTATACCTAGTTGCCACATGGCAGCAGGAATTACCATGACAGGATATACCGGATAGGGTGGCGTCTCCTACAGAACAATCATTGTTGCAGGTGGTGGCACAAAGAGGAACCCGGTGACAGGGTGCGCCTGCCAGGAACAAACATGACCCATTCCTGCCCTGGCGCTGCTCAGATCATCAGCAAAATTCTAGAGTTGCTGAGTCATCCCGGCACTTTTTCAGGAAGACTTTGGTCCCTCTTAAATTAGCCAGAAGGATCTCTATTGGTTGCAACTCAAAAGGACTTTAACTAATATACCTATACCCCTGATGGGTAGGTGGGTGATAAGCAAGAGAAAGGAGCCCTTAGTGGGCCACATGATTTTTCCCATGAAAGTCGTAGATGAAAAAGAAATAATAAAAAAAAAATTTTTAATTTTAAAATAAAAAGTGATAGATGAAGGAAGCGGATGTGGCTCAAGCAATTGAGCTCCTGCCTACCACATGGGAGGTCCTGGATTCGGTTTCCAGTGCCTCCTAGAGAAGACAAGACAGCGAACTGCAATGAGCTGACGTAACAAGATGACACAACAAAGAGACACAAAGAGGAAAGAATGAGACACACAACAAAGGGAGCTGAGGTGGCTCAAGCGATTGAGCACCTCTCTCCCACATGGGAGGTCCCAGGTTTGGTTCCCAGTGCCTCCTAAAGAGAAGACGAGTAGACACAGAGAGCACACAGCAAAGGGACACATAGAGCAGACAGCGAGCACAAACAACGAGGGGTGGGAATAAATTTTAAAAAACAAAAAATAATCATATTAGAGGGAGCGGATGTGGCTAAAGTGGTTGAACACCTGCTTCCCACATGGGAGGCCCCAGGTTCAGTCCTGGTGCCTCCTAAAAATAAAACCAACTAATGAAAAAAACCAACTCTCGGGAGCCGACGTGGCTCAGTGGTTCAGTGCCAGCGCCAGCTTCCCACATATGAGGTCCTGGTTCAATCCCCGGCCCCGTACCTAAAAAAAAATAAAAAAAAATTAGTAGATGAGAATCAGACATCCTGGAACTGACAAACCACAATACAGATAGATACTGAGAAGTACAAAACAAAATCTATTTTAGAAGCTGATTTGAATATAGCTCATCTAAATTGGCTTCTTCAATGGAAGAAATTATAACAGTGAGGTGGAGCCGGTGGCCACTGGACGCTTTTGGGGCAGGGAGGGGAAGGGCAGTTGAAATACAGGGGCTTTTTCGGGACTTGGGGGTTGTCCTGAGTGGCATTGAGGTGACAGATGTAGGCCATTTTACATCAGCATATACCATGCAGAAATATGTGGGAGAGAGTGTGGTCTACGATGTGAACTGTGGTTTATACTTGGTGGCAAGGCCCCAGGATGTGTATATCCATTGTGGGTGATGTGCCACACTGATGAAGGATGTTTGTGTGGGATGTTGTGGGTGGTGTGGGAGGTGGGGAACATGGGAATCCCTGTAATTTCTGTGTAATATTTGGGTAATCTAAGCACCTTTTAAAAATATATATATATTTAAAAAATGACATTTATGTAAGCAAATTCACAGATATGCATATATATTTATATATCATTTTACAAATATTGGTATGTAGTGTGAAAAATTTGATTTTTACCCAGAATAAAAATTTTTAAAAAAATTAAAAAAATAAAATAAAATGGATTCTTATAGTCCAGGCCTAATGCTAATGCTGTATATAAACAATTGTACATATTTTGTGATGTCACTTATTCTGTACATACTATAATCATAGTGCTAACCTGTTTAGTATGCTTAGACTTCGTGGCCTGTGGCTTATATACAAGATCACTTTTTACAACCTCTAGGAATTAGAGTGAACACTCTCAGTCCCTTCTCCTGTTTGAAGCAGTACCCAACCAGCTCTCTTCTCTTAACTGTCCTCCATGTTGGCTGCCAGAAATCTCTTTCTTTAAAGACCAGCCTATTGAAACTGAAGGGAGAAATAGACATCTCTACAATAATAGTTGGAGACTTCAACATACCATTCACATCATTAGATAGAACAACTAGACAGAAGATGAATAATGAAACAGAGAACCTGAACGATATGATAAAAGAGCTAGATGTAACAGACATATACAGAACGTTGCATCCCAAATCAGTGGGTTATACATTCTCCTCAAGTGCTCATAGATCTTTCTCCAGGATAGACCACATGTTGGGTCACAAATCAGGTCTCAATAAATATAAAAAGATTGAAATTACACAAAGCACCTTCTCAGATCATAATGCAGTGAAGCTGGAAATCAATAATGGACAGGAAAGGGGACAATTTGCAAATGTGTGGAAGCTGAACAACACACTCCTAAACAATCAGTGGGTCAAAGAAGAAATTTTAAGAGAAATTAGTAAATATCTTGAGACGAATGAAAATGAGAACACAACTTATCAAAACTTATGAGATACAGCTAAATATATTGTGTAAACTCACAGAGTTAATAATTAGTATATAGGTCACCAGAAAATAGAAGGTAGAGAATGGAAAGCTGAGGGTTATCTGTGCAGGTTGTTGGTAAATCTTTGGAAATCAATAGAAATGGTGAAGCATATCATGGTGTTTGTAACTAGTAGGGCCATTATATGGGCATGATGGTAGTTGAAAAGGAAAGTCTAAGGTCATGTATCTTACTAGAAGGAAAGCTAAAAACTGTAACATGAGACTGTATAAGATAATAAAACCTCATGTAAAACACAAACATGGGTGATATTGCATATATAAAACTTTTTACAAAATATAAATACAAATATACTAGAGAGAAGTAAAAAGAATAGCAGCTATGTATGGAAGGGGAAACAGAGAGAGATTGACAGGTGATGAGTTTTGTTTGTTTTGTTTGTTTTTTGTTTATTATTATTGGAATAATGAACATGCTCTAAGAATGACTGAAGTGATGAATGCACAAATATGTAATTACACCAAATGCCATTGATTGTACACTTTGGATGGATTTATGATTTGGTAATATGTATCAATAAAATTGACTTGTAAAAAAAAAAAAAAACTTATGAGATACAGCAAAGGCTGTGCTAAGAGGGGAATTTATAGCCCTAAATACCTATATTAAAAAAAGAACAAAGAGCTAAAATCAAAGACCTAATGGCACATCTGGAGGAACTAGAAAAATAACAGCAAACCAATCCCAAAACAAGCAGGAGGAAAGAAATAATAGATTAGAGCAGAAATAAATGTTATTGAGAGAAAAAAAAATAGTGAAAATCAACAAAACCAAAAGCTAGTTCTTTGAGAAGATCAATAAAATTGACAAACTCCTAGCCAGACTAACAAAGAAAAAAAGAGAGAAGATGCAAATAAGTAAAATCAGAAATAAAAGGGGTTATGTTACAACTGATGCCACAGAAATAAAAAGGGTCATAAGAAAGTATTATGAGGAACTTTATGCCAACAAATTAGATAACCTAGATGAAATGGAAAAATTTCTAGAAACACACAAACAACCTGCATTGACTCTACAAGAAATACAAGAACCCAACAAACCAATCACATTGAAAGAAATTGAATCAGTCATCAAAAATCTCCCAAAAAAAAAAGAAAAGTCCAGGACCAGATGGTTTTACAGGTGGATTCTACCAAGCATTTTGAAAAGAATTAACACCAATCCTGTTTAAACTCTTCCAAAACACTGAAGAGTAGGGAAACTTACCCAACACATTTTATGAAGCCTAAATCACCCTAATACCAAAGTCAGATGAAGAGACTTACAGACCAATCTCTCTAATGAACAGAGACACAAAAATTCTCAACAAAATACTTGCAAATAGAATCCAACAGTATATCAAAAGAATTATACACCATGACCAAGTGGGATTTATTCTTGGTATGCAAGGGTGGTTCAACACAAGAAAAATCAATTAACATAATACACCACATTAACAAATTGAAGAACAAACACCACATGATCATCTCAATCGATGCAGAGAAGGCACTTAACAAAATCCAGCATCCATTCTTAATAAAAACACTTTGAAAGATAGGAATAGAAGGACAGTTCCTCAATATGATAAAGTGCATATATGAAAATCCCATAGCCAACATCAGACTCAGTGGGGAAAGGTTGAAAGCTTTCCCTCTAAGATCAAGAAGAAGAAAAGGATGCCCCACTGTCACCACTGTTATTCAACATTGTATTAGAAGTTCTAGCTAGAGCAATTAGACAAGAAAAAAAAAAAGGCATCCAAATAGGAAAAGAGGAAGTAAAACTCTCACTATTTGCAGATGACATGATCATATATTTAGAATATTCCAAAATGTCTACAATAAAGCTACTTGAGCTAATAAACGAGTTCAGCAAAGTGTCAGGATACAAGGTCAGCACACAAAAATCAGTAATGTTTCTGTACACTAGTATTGAGCAATCTGAGGAGGAAATCAAGGGAAAAATTCCATTTACAATAGAAACAAAAAGACTCAACCAAAGAAGTACAAGACCTACATTCAGAAAATTGCCAAACACTGCTTTTAAAAAAATCAAAGAAGACCTAAACAAATGGAAGGACAGTCCATGTTCATGGATTGGAAGACTAAATATGAAGATGTCAATCCTACCCAAACTGATTTATAGATTCAATGCAATACTGATCAGAATTCCAACAGCCTACTTTACAGAAATAGAAAAGGCAATTACCAAATTCACTTGGAAGGGAAAGGGCACCCAAATATCCAAAAGCATTCTAAAAAAGAAGAGCAGGGAAATGGATGTAGCTCAAGCAATTGGACTCCAGTCTACCATATGGGAGGTCCAGGGTTCGATTCCTGGGGCCTCCTGGTGAAGGCAAGCTGGCCCAAGCGGCGAGCTGGCCCAAGCAGAGAGCTGGCCCACATGGAGTGCTGGCCCGTGCAGGACAGCTGGCACAGCAAGATGTTGCAACAAAAAGAGACACAGCAGACAAGGGAGCTGAGGTGGCACTAGAGATTGAGCACCTCTCTCCCACTCCAGAAGGTCCCAGGATCGGTTCCTGGTGCCTCCTAGGGAGAAGACAAGCAGAGAAGAACACACAGAGAGCAGACAGCAAGCGCAAAACAATGAGAGGTGGTGGGGAATAAATAAATAAATCTTTGGGAAAAAAAAAAAAAAGAAAAGAAAAAGAAGAGCAATGTGGGAGAAATTTCACTGCCTGGCCTTGAAATAGATTACAAAGCTACAGTGGTGAAAACAGCATGGTACCCTATATTTTTTGTGTAACATTTAGGTAATCTAAGTATCTTTTTTAAAAATTAAAAAAAAAATAAAAAATCCAGCATGGTCTTGGCATGTAGATAGACAAATTGATCAGTGGAATAGATTTGACAGTCCAGAAATAAACCCTCACCTCTATGGCCAACTGGTTTTTTACAAACCTACCGAGTCCATGTTAATGGAACAAAACAGTCTCTTCAACAAATGGATATACATAACCAAAAAAATGAAAGAGGACCCCTATCTCACTCCCTATACAAGAATCAATTTGAGTTCCAGGAAGATAGTGGACTAGAAAGACACGGGACTCTCTTCTCTCAAAAAAAAATAGTTAGAAGACAGGCAGAAACAGCCTGCGAAAAAATCTAGGATATAGGACACCAGGAGAAGGCTGGACACTGCCCAAAGGAGAGAGGGGCAAAAGAAAAGAATCGTGATGGCAAAACTGAGTTAAAATCAACAGCTGCAAATGCCAGCATCCTCTCACACCCTATAGACACTTTTGAATTCTCAGGACTCGGGGCCACTGGCTATAGACAAAGGGGGCCACAGGGATCCACCTCCCCAGGAAAGAGGAGAGAGAGGGATGCAGCCTAAGGCTGACTCAGCTTTTGACCCACAAATTTGTTCTGCTGTGTCCCATGAGCCCTTCCAAGTCAGGTGGGGAAGCACCAATGTTTGCCTTGGGAGCTGGCACAGGCCTAAAGAGATCCAACCCTCTCAATCTCCCTCTCTACCGACCAGGGCTAGTTTTTGAGGACGCAGAGGGGAGTGGAATATTTCCTACCAACAAAGGTTAGAGAACTGCCTCTGAGAAAGTTTTAATTATGGGGCTCTTTTTTTTCCCCCATCTTCATAAATTGATTTATATTTACATTTTATATAAATGGAATCATACAATATGTTACACAATATATTTAGTTCATAGTAGCACAATTATACATATTTGTCCTTTTGTGTCTGGCTTGCTTTCCTCAACATAATGTCCTCCAGGTTCATCCATGTTGTCATATGCTTTACAACTTCATTTCTTCTTAAAGCATCTATTCATGGGAATAGACCACAGTTTGTTTATATCCATTCATTGGTTGATGGACACCTGGATTGTTTCCAACTTTT
This sequence comes from Cabassous unicinctus, assembly GCA_029593785.1. NCBI lineage: Eukaryota > Metazoa > Chordata > Mammalia > Cingulata > Chlamyphoridae > Cabassous > Cabassous unicinctus. Next base: position 2,328 of record JAQZBX010082675.1, on the reverse strand, counting down.
GGCAATGGTGAATAATGTTGCTATAAACATCAGTGTGCAGATGTCTGTTCGTGTCACTGCTCTCAGTTCTTCTGGGTATATACCCAGTAGTGGTATTGCCGGGTCACGTGGCAAGTCTATATTCAACTTCTTTAGGAACTGCCAAACAGTCCTCCATAGTGGCTGTACCATTCTGCATTCCCACCAACAGTGAATAAGTGTTCCTATCTCCACATCCTCTCCAACACTTGTAGTTCTCTGTCTTTTTAATAGTGGCCATTCTGATAGGTGTGAAATGATATCAATTAAGAGGCTCTTAGCCTCCAGGCAGGAACCTCTGTCACACTGATCCCGTCCATGTTGTAGGAAACACAGTCTGATCAGGCATTGTACTGAGAGAGCTGCCAAGAGCACTGTCTGCTGGCAACCCAAAGAAGTGCATGTGAGGAAATTTAAATAAGAGAGGTTTTTTCTGGCCTTTACAGCCTCCTTCCCCAAGACCTAGTAAACAAGACTGCAACCCATTACTGGGTTCAGGCCCAGATTTGAGCAGCTAATAGGAACAATCTAAAGACCCAGAACAGTTTGAACCAAGAATCAAAGAATAGCAGTAACACACAGCCTCCCTGATGGAGAACAGAAAGAAACAGTATGTCTTTAAGAAGTTTCTGAAGCAGTGAGTTATGATAGGAAAAGAATGCATGACCTGTGTCCAAGCAGAAAACCATCAAGGACAGTACGTGCAACACTGGAGATGACCCAGACAAGACACCTTCGTTCCCACGACAGGTTCTCAATAGCTACTAAGAAAAGATAAATAGTTATGCTAAAAATATAATCATGTAATAAATAAACGCATGCACAATAGTGAATCCTTTGTTTAACTTCTTGCAATAAAAGCCAGGATGGGAAGCAGTCCAGGGCTCTTCTCCTTTATGATGGAGGGTCCCCTGACCCCATCTTTCTTTCATATAAGTCTTTGGTTTTTCATCTGCGGCACCGTCTCCACAACTCCTGTTCCAGAATTCCAACCTCCCACCACTAAATCCCTACAAAAGAGAGAGAAATCGAGTTTCTGAGTAAACTCACCACTCTAAACAGATGCCTAGACATCAGCAAAAAATTGCAAGCCATGCTAAGAAAATGGAAGAAATGGCCCAAGAAAACAAATATATTAAAGCCCCAGAAGAGATGCAGGATTTGAGACAACTAATCAATGAGATGCACACAAATTTCCAAAATCAAATTGAGTTGAAAGACAATATGGCTAAAGAGATAAAGGACATCAAGACAAATGACTCGATTTTTAAAAAATGGGCTTAAGACTTGACTAGACATTTGTCCAAAGAAGAAATACAAATGGCGAAAAGACATGAAAAAATGCTCAAAATCACTAGCGATTAGGGAAATGAAAATTAAAACAATGAAATACCATTTCACACCTATCAAAATGGCCACTATTAAAAAGACAGAACTATAAGTGTTAGAGATGATATGGGGAGATAAGGACACGTATTTACTGTTGGTGGGAATGCAGAATGGTACAGCCACTGTGAAGGACTGTTTGGCAGTTCCTAAAGAAGTTGAATATAGACTTGCCATGTAACCCGGCAATACCACTACTTGGTATATCCCCAGAAGAACTGAGAGCAGGGACACAAACAGACATCTGCACACCGATATTCATAGCCACGTTATTCACTATTGTCAAAAGATGGAAACAATAAGGTGTGCATCAACCAATGAATGGATAAACAAACTGTGGTCTAGTCCCATGATGGAATATTATGCAGCTGTAAGAAGAAAAGAAGTCATGAAGCATATGATAACATGGATGAAACTGGTGAGTGAAGCAAGCCAGACACAATAGGACAAATATGGTATGATTGTGCTCCTATGAACTAAAAATATTATGTAAACTCATGGAGTTAATAACTAGAATATAGGTCACCGGAAAATAGAATGAGGTTAGAAAATGGAAAGCTGAGGGTTAACTTGTGCAGAATTGGTAAAAAGGATGTGTGTTAATCTTTGGAAATGAATGGAAAAGGTGAAAGCACAACATAAATGATTGTAACTAGCAGTGCTATTCTATGGGTAATGACAGTAGTTGAAAGGGAAAATCTAAGGTCATGTATATAACTAAAAGGAAAGCTAAAAAATGTAACATGGGATTGTATAGCATAGTAAAACCTCATGTGAAATATGAGTATAGGTAATATTGCAAATATGACTATTTTTTTGAAACTGAACAAATATATGTTAATGTTACAAGATGTTAATATCAGACAAAAAAAAAACAAACCATTATGCTAAGTGAAAGAAACCAGACACAAAGTACTACATATT
>JAQZBX010082674.1:0-13491 GCA_029593785.1 Cabassous unicinctus | reverse complement strand
TGCTCTTGTAATTGAAATTTAGCCTGTTGTTATGGGGTGCTAAGGGTTGCCACCTGAGATCCTCCCTGTTGCTGAAACGTGGCCTCTCTCTAAGCCAAACTCAGCATATGAATGCATTACCTTCCCTCCATCATGGGACATGACACCCGGGGATAAGCCACCCTTGCAATGAGGGATTAATATCAAGGGCCAACCAGCAATACAACTGGAAAAAGACTATGAGTAAAAGGGGGAAAAGTTAAAGACAAACGATTTCATGTGGCTAAGAGACTTCAAAGAGAGTCGGGAGGTCATCTCAGAGGTAATGCTTATGCACACCTCAGTAGGATCTCATAGAACACCAAACTGGATATCATCACACACAGAGGGGCTCCTGAGGGCTCTGGAGACACCCAGGTACTATATAAGGGGGGATAGCTCCAGAGATTTATATCTTATCAGTGGGCTCTTCTTTGGACTCTGTGCCCCTGAGAGTGACAGAGTTGGACTCAAATAAGTCCTCCCTGCACATGGTCCATCAGTCCCCTCTATTCAAACCTATGTGTGAGGATGGAGTTTGTATGTGTACTTCCAGAGACTGGAGCCTCTGGTCTTTCCATGTTCCAACTGTGCCTGGAATCTTGGTGAAGTTGCAACTCCCACTCTACAGCTCAATGGATTCACCCAAGTCATCTGTTGAGGAGACGATGATGGACAATGGCCATTTCAGGGAATGGAGGGAGCCTGCACTTGCAGGCAGCATAATCCCATCCACTCTATCCATGGGATATAAGCCCCCTCTCACTTGGATTTGGAGTGGACATCACCATCCCAAACTCCTCAGGATTGGGGGAAGAGCTATGAACTAGAGTGGACTTAATGATATTCTGTTGTAGACATAATGTGATTCAAGCAATGGAAGAAATTACAACATTGAGGTGGAGCCAGTGGCCACTGGATGCTTTGGGGGCAGGGAAGGGAAAAGCAGTTGTTATACAGGTGCTTTTTCAGGACTTGCGAATTATCCTGAGTGATATTACAATGACAGATATAGGCCATTTTACATCAGCATATAACATGCAGAACTGTATGGGAGAGAGTGTGGTCTACAATGTGAACTATGGTCTATGCTTAGTGGCAAAGCCCCAGGATGTGTATATCCATTTCAGGTTATGTGTCACACTAATGAAAGATGTTTATGTGGGATGTTATGGGAGGTGTGGGAGATGGAGAACCTGGAAAATCCTGTAATTTTTGTCTAACATTTATATAATCTAGGCATCTTTAAAAATGTATATTAAAAAAAGAATGAGAAGGAGGCAGCCATGCAAAGTGCTAAGGAAAGAACATTCCTTTAAGCAATCACAGGAAGTGCAAATACCTAGAAATGTGAAAGAAGTTACCCACTTCAAGGAACAGAAGAGAGGGTGGGGAAAAGTGTTCAGGGATTCTGGCAGTTTGAAATTATTTTGTGAATTCCAGAAAAAGAGAAACATAATGTTTGTAAACTAATCTGTCCCTCAGGGTGTGATACCCTTTGATTGTATTAAATTCAGTGATGGGATTCAGATTAAGTTTACTTGATAAAATCAACTTAGGTCTTCTAATTGGGCTACTACATCTCTCAGGTGTGACTCAGTTTGTTTCCCCACCACCTTCGTGAACTGATATAAATGGGCACTCACTCAAGAAGACACATGGGAAGACAGGATTCTGTCATTTTTTATCCTGGGCCCCTGGAGAGAGAAAAGCCATTTGCCTGATAATATGCAACTGACCTTGGGAAGACAACAGGACAGCTGAGACTGTTATAGAAGGCCCAAAAAGAAATGAGCTCCATCCCAAGAAAGAGAGGAAGCCCTGAGAGACAACCCCTAAGCCAACCAGAAGCTGAGAGAGAGGAAGCCCAGAGGGAAAGTCTCATCTCTTGCAGAGATCAACATCCATCTTGATTCAACACATGGCAACTGTCTTTGATAAGAAAGCAACCTTGAGTTGGAGTCTTTAGGGCCTTGTAACTGTATATTTTTACCCCAAATAAATAACCCTTATAAAAGCCAAAAAATTTCTGGTACTTTGCATTGGCACTCCTTTGGCATACAAGTACAGGGATGCTACTGGATAGTTAGAGAGAGGGCAGATTATATGGGACTTTGATAGGACACCATATGTTTGAATTTCCTTTGAAGAATGAATGAAGAAGGGAGCAGGGCAGAAGCCAAAAGATGAGCAAGGCCTGTTTCTGGGCAAGTAATCTCCTATTTGTGTCTAACCTACTAAGGCAGAGCATACACAAATTGTTAAGAATATGTTTCTACTCAAATAACTGAATCTATCTTAAAAATTGTGTCTTAAGGAAATTAAAAAAAAATTTTAATTAAAAAAAAAGTAATATAGGTGGATCACATCTGACTCTGTGAAGGGAAACCTGAACATTGTCCCAGGATGATGGACAGGCATCTAATAAATAAATAATGACCAACAGGGAAAAAAAAGCAAATTAGCCAACATAACTTCTTTATCTAATATCTTTCAATAGTTTATTTAGTCTTCTCAATAAAGTCAAAATTCTTCAACATTATATACCAGGAATATCATTGCCTGACCACAATTCACCTCTCCTGGCTCCCCTCCAACTCATCAGAGCCATGTTACACTAGCGATCAGCATATTCCAAAGAGGATTCTGGGGGAGATTCCTCAAGTTATAATAAAATTCTCATCAAATAAATTTAAGTGTGTTCAAGTAGGGAAATGGATTTAAATCCAGTAATGGGTATTGACAGTATCCAAGAAAGGAACAGAGAAGGTAGTTTGAGTACTGAACTCCTGTTTTCCACTGAAAACCCATTAACATCTCTAGGAATTCGATTTGAAAAATGCTACCAAAGGCATTTGGAGCAAGTTACAGTAGCTCCTAAAATAAGCTGTGCTCTTTTGCTTTTCCACCTCTGATGGGGGTGTCATCCATTCACTCATTTACTCCTTTGTTTCTTTTTCATTCCAAAATACGCATTGTACATCAACTGTACTAAAACAAGTATTGGCTGGACATTACTCTATGTAAGCCAAATTAGTAAACATAAGGTTAAAACAATCAGGCTAAATTCTGTGAACTTCTTAGCATAAAGCAGGAGGAACTGAGATGGGGGACAGCAAGAGACAGTAAATATGCCCCCTCCTTCTTTACAGGGCTATATCTCTGAGAGAGTTGTCTGAATTTTATTTCAGACATTTTGAGGCTTAGGTGTTAAGTGTGCATATATTTATAGTTGTTATATTTTTGGGTATATTGATTCTTTCATTTTGAAATTCCCCTATTTGTCTCTAGTAATATTTCTTGTTGTAATCTATTTGGCCTGATATTAATACAACTACTCCAGTTTTCTAATGGTTAATATTTGAGTATTATGTATTTTCCCATCATTTCATTTTCATGCTATTTGTGTCTTTGACTCTAAGTTGGGTCTCTTTCACAGTTCCAGTATAGTTGGGACTTACAACTTCTTCAAATCTGACAATCTCTAACTTTGATTGGGCTGTTAGGCAATTTACATTTAATGGAGTTTTGGCATGTCTAGATTTATATATCCCACATTGCTTGTTATTTTCTGTCTCCTTTCTTGTTTTTATTCTTCTATTCTTGATTGCCTTCATTTGTGTAAGTGATTTTTTTGTGTGCCATTTAAATTGATTTGTTTAGTTTTAACTTTTCCTTTAGTTATAATTTAGGGAACCATATATCTTATTTTGTGACAATCTACTTCAGATCAATGCTAACTTGATTCCAGAAATATAGAAACTTTGTTTCAATGTTCTTCCATTTCTTCCTCCTTTTCTTTGTATTGTGATATAGATCATAATTATATATAATAAATACAGTTTAATTTTATAATAACTGGTTTATACAATTTTTCATCTTTGAAAGAACTTAAAAAAATGAGAAATGGTGTATACCTATAGTAGTGTTTATATTAACCCCCATATTTATCGTGTCTTGTGCTCTTCATTGACCTCCTTTGGAGTAAGTTCTTTTCAGTCTGAAGTAATTTCTTTCAAATTTCTTGTTAGGCATGTCTGGTAGGTAGAATTATGCATATCCATATCTTCCAAGTCCTTAATCTTTGTTCCTCTGGGTGTGAAACTATCTGTAAATATGACCCTCTGAAGGTGTATCATCAGTTAATGTGTGGACTCATTTGAGAAAAGGATTTTCTAAGTTCCTATTTAGGTATGACCCAAATGAATCAGCGTAGTTCTTAGTACTTGTTACTGGGTCCTTTATAAGCAAAATCACTTTGGCCAGCAGCAACAGGAGAAAGTCAGAGGCAAAGATCTAGACATCACCACGTGATGAGGGACTACCATCACCAGAATGACTGACTGTCTGATTAAGGAGACAGCAGAGTTTTGTTGACATCTTGATTTTTTACTGCAAGCTTCTGAAATTTTGAGGCAATAATTCTTATTATTTAAACTGACAACTGTTTGTTATTTGTCACAGGATTTTTGCAAATCAAGACAGCATATTTGTTAATAATAATTCTCTTATGCTTGTTTTATCTTGGATTGTATTTTTTCACTTTCATTTTGCTGCATATAGAAGTCATGGTTGGGGGAAGTAGATGTGGCTCAAGTGATTGGGAATCTACCTACCATATGGGAGGAACTGGGTTTGATTCCCAGGACTTCCTGGTAAAAAGGCAAGCAGGTGAGCCAAGCCCACTGCAAGTCAGGCCCATGCAGAAGCACAGCAAACCCCAAAGCAAGATTATGATGCAACAAAAGTGAGATGCAGGGGAGATTCAAGGAAAGATGTTCCAGAAACCAGGAACTGAGGTGGCTCAAGTGACAGGGTGCCTCTCTCCCACATCAGAGATCCCTAGGATTGAATCCTGGTGAAGCCTGGAGGAGAAAAATGAGAAGAGAAGGCAAGAAACAGAAACAGAACATCACCCATCAAATGGACACAGACAGCAAGTAGGGGGAGGAAGTACTCTGGTAAAATAATCAGATATGAATAAAGCTATAATTTTTTTTAAAAAGTCATGGTTGGCAGTGTTTTCCTTAAAATGCTTTGTCTATGTTATTGCACTGCTTAGTGGCCTCCACTTTATTAATAATACACTTTATATAATGAGTCATTTTCTTTTGTTGCTTTCATGATTTTCTCCTTGATTTTGTTTTTCTTAGTTTGAATGTAATATGTGGATCTTTTTGTATTCTGAGTAGGTTTATTTGATCTTCCTGGTTATGTAAATTGTTTATCATTAAATCTTGGAAATTTTTGGTCTTCATTTCTTCAAATATTTTCTGCCCTTTTCTCTCTTCTTCTTACAGTTCTTTCACATAGAATTTTGAATATTTGTTGTCTCACAGATGTTTGAGGTTCTATTAATTTTTCCTCAGGAATTTTTAATTAGGATGTTAAGAATGGATTATAAGTCCATGATTCATTCTTTTGACACTTTGAATCAGCTGTTGAGCTCCTCTATAGAATTTTTAAAATATTTTTATTATATATGTTGTGAACTTACAAAATAATCATGAAAATGTATGGAATTCCCATATAATGCCCCTCCACCAACATGCTAAAATGTTTTGGAAAAATTTTTACAGATTATGAGATAATATCAACAGATGATTACCACTAACTATGGTCTATTGCATACATTTAATATATTTTCCCCATACACCCCTATTATTAGCACAGTCTATCTTTGGCATTGATGTAAGAATATGACTGTATTGCTGCCAACCACAGTCCATAGGTTACATTAATTGCATTTTCCCATGCTTCTCCACATTTTTACCACCTTAAAATAGTGATGTACAATTCTTCTACATTCTTGAATTTGTACTATTAACCACAATTCTCATCCACCTCGGGGTAACTATGTTATTCATTCCCTAGTTTATTCTCTAGATTTCTTTCAATTAACATTTACTTCCCTAGACTACTCTTTACAGCCCCAATCCATTTATAGACAAGCTGCATTAGTTCTAGTCCTATAAAGTGTTATCATCAACTTTATCCATGTCCATACTTTTACAGTCAAGTTAATTAAATCTTCCACATATATTCAGCATCAAGACACCTACTCAGCCTTCCTCTTATCTCCTAATAACCCGTTATAACTCCATGAATTTATTCTTTGTATATAATTCATATTAGTGAATTATAATATGAATAGATATGAATATTTGTACTTTTTGTGTCTGACTTATTTCACTTAAAATAATGTTTCAAAGGTCATTCATGTTATCATATGTGTCCCAATTTCATTTCTTCTTATTGCAGCATAGTATTCCATCATATGTATATACCATATTTTGTTTACCCATTCGTTGGTTAATGGACACTTGGATTCTTTCCATCTTTTGGCAATTGTGAATAACACCACTGTGAACATCAATGTACAAATGTGTATTTGTGTCACAGTTTTCATTTCTTCTGGATATATTTCTAGTGGAAAATTGCTGGATCATATGGCAATTCTTTATTTAGCTTCCAGAGGAAATGTCAAACTGTCTTCCACAGAGATCTCACCATTTTACATTCCCAGCAACAGTGAAGTCTTCTTATTTCTTCACATCCTCTCCAACAGTTATTGTTTTCTGCTTTTTTTTTTTTTCTGTTTTCTGTTTTTTAAATAATGTCCATTCAGTTAGGTGTGAGTTGATATCTCATTGTCATTTTGACTTGCATTTCCCTAATAGCTAATACTATTGAACATTTTTCATGTGCTTTTTGGTCATTTGTATTTCCTCTTTGAAGAAATGTCTATTTATGTCTTTTCCCAATTTTTAAATTGGATTGCTTGCCCTTTTATTGCTGAGTTATATGATCTCTTTATATAGAATGGAAATCACTTATCAGATATGTGGCTTCTAAATATTTTTTTCCCATTGAGTAGGCTACCTTTCCCCTTCTTGGTGAAGTTGTTTGAATCACAAAAGTGTTTATGTTTGAGGAGGTCCCATTTATCCATGATTTCTTCATTGCTTATGCTTTCAGTGTAAGGTTTAAGAGTTCACCACCTATAACTAGGTCTTGATGATGTTTTCCTTCATTTTCCTCTCAAAGCTTTTTAGCTGTAGATTTTATAGTTAGGTTTGTTTTTTTATCTATTTTGAATTAATTTTTGAATAAGGTGTGAGATAGGGTCCTCTTTCTTTCTTTTGGCTATGGATATCCAGTACTCCTATCACGATTTGATGAATAGACTGTTCTGCCCCAGCTGGGTGGTTTTAAAAGCCTTGTGAAAATCAATTGACCATAGATGTGAGGGTCTGTTTCTGAACCATCAATTAAGTTCCATTGGTCTATCTGTCTGTCTTCATGCCAGTGACATGCTGTTTTTACCACTGTAGTTATATAATATGATTTAAAGTCTGGAAGTGAGAGTCTTCCAAATTCACTCTTCTTTTAGGATGTTTCTGTCTATTCAGGATACATTACCCTTCCAAATAGATTTGATAATTGTGTTTTCCATTTCTTTTAAGAAATGCTGGAGGAATTTTAATCATGATTGTCTTGAACCTGTATACCAATTTGGGTAGAATTTACATCTTAATGATATTTAGTCTTCTAATTCATGAGCATGGAATGTTCTTCCATTTATTTAGGTCTGTTTAATATTTCCATTAACAATGCACTGTATTTTTCTGAATACAAGTGCTTTATGAGCTTGGTTAAGTCTATTTCTAAATATTTGATCTTTTTAGTCACTTTTGTAAATGGAATTTTTTCCTCACTTCCTTCTCAGATTGTGCATTGCCAGCATATAGAAACACTACTGATTTTGCATATTAATTTTGTATTCTGCTACTCTGCTGGAATTGTTTATAAGTTCTAGCAGCTTTGTTGTAGTTTTTGGGGGAGATTTCTAGGTGGAGGAACATATCATCTGCAAATAGTAAGAGTTTTAATTCTTCCTTTGCAATTTGAATGCTTATTATTTCTTTTTCTTGCCTGATTGCTCTAGCTAGAACTTCTAGCACTGTATAGAACAACAGTGGTGACAGTGGGCATCTTTGTTTTGTTCCCAATCTCAATATAAAAGCTTTCAGTTTTTCACCATTGGATATGTTGCTGGCTGTGGGTTTTTCATATATGACGTTTATCATATTGAGCATGTTTCCTTTAACTCCTATATTTTGTAGTATTTTTTAAGAAAAGATGTTGTATTTTTGTCAAATGACTTTTCTGCATCAAGTAATAGGATCATGTGCTTTCTTCTTTGATTTATTAATGTGATGTATTATGCTAATTTATTTTCTTGTATTGAATCACACTTGCATGTCTGGTATAAAATTGACTTGAACAAAATGAATAATTTTTTTAGCGTGTTGTTGGATTCAATTAGCAAGTATTTTGAGGATTTTACTTCGACATTCATTAGGAAAATGGGTCTGCAATTTTCTTTATTCATAATATTTTCATCTGGCTTTGGTTTTAGGGTGCTATTGGCTTCACAGAATGAGTTTGATAGGGTTCCTTCTTGTACAATTTTTTGAAAGAGCTTGAGTAAGATTAGTAGTAAATCTTCCCTGATTGCTTGCTAGAACTCACTTGTGAAACCATCTGGTCCCAAGCTTTTCATTTTGGGGATTTCCTTGATGACTATTTCAATCTCTTTCTTTGTGATTTTATTTTTGATGTCTTCTATTTCTTCTAGGGTCAGTGTAGGTTATTTATACATTCCTAGAATTTTTCCATTTCATCTACATTGTCTAGTTTGTTGGCATACAGTTATTCATAGTATCCTCTTATGATCCCTTTTATTGCTAAGGGACCCGTAGTAATGTCCTTGTTTTCATTTTTTATTTTATTTATTTGCGTCTTCCCTCTTTTTTCTTTGTCAGTTTAACTAAGTGTTTGTTGATTTTGCTAATCTTCTTTAAGAAACCTTCTTTGGTTTTGTTAATTTGCTCTTTGTCTTATTGGGGTGTTGGAACCACAGGCATCCAATAGTCCAATACATGCAGGGAAAAAGCACCAGCACTTCTCCAGGTAGACTGAGGGAATACCAGCCTCCTCCTGTCATATGGTAGATTGAGGGTGGCATCCCAGGTGATTAAAAAACCAGTCTGTATGGGCCAATAGTACCTGTAGTTGCCCAGGGAGCAGAGAGAACACCACTCCCCTCCTATCCTCTTGTGGTGTGGGGATTGAGCTACAGATGTCTAAGTATCCAATCTGTGCAGCCTGAACACAATTGCAATTGCCCAGAGAGGCTGAAGAAACACCAGGTCCCTCCTATCTTCTAGGTGGTGGTTGTGATGGAATCAAAGGTGCTCAACAAATCAGTCTGTGCAGGCCAAAAGCATATAGAATAGCACAGAGAGGTTGAGGAAACACAGCTTCCCTCCTCTCATATTGAGGATGGGATGATGCCCTAGGTGTCCAACTATTTAGTGTGTGTCAGACAAAAGGACCCACAGTTTCCTGGAGAAGATGGTGCAGGTCTGCCCCCCATCTTCCTTCATGCTAGAGGGGGGCCTGGGGCTTAGGCTAGAGCTGCAATCCAATCTGGGTTGAAAGAAGTTAGTCCTAACCTTCACTATGATTTTCAATCAGTCCTGCTTTCCTTTATGCTGCATGTGGAGTTAAAATGGAGGCTACTGGCCTCTTTCTGACTTGGACAGTTTCAAACTTAAGCTGTTCTTAGGGTTACACTTTAGACAGTTGGATTTACTAATTAGTAGCTGAAGTGGGTGCCCAACTGTCTCTTCCTACCCGATTTTTGGGAAATGGAGCTTCCAACTCCAGCCACAGAATAGTTCCCTTGGTGGCTTGCACCACCAGCGGAGAATGGGCTCTGTCTTCAATGGCATGCTCTGTCTTAATCTACTTTCTGCTCATGATTCTACTCATGAATCCTCACTGCAGATGGGCAGTCTAGTCTTTCCATTCTTTAAAGGATATTGCAGGGTGCTCTTCTGGTCTCCTGGGGCCCTCAAACAGGTGCTTTAGATAACTCTGGGTGATTACTAATTACTCTATAGGATGAGCTTTCTCTTGGAGCAACTCACTTTGCTGCCACCTTACCTCTCTCTGTCACTCTATGAATTTTTCATGAATATTGTTTTACCAACACTGAAATTTCCATTTTTTAATAATTTTCATCTCCTTGAGAATTTCTATTTGTTGATTCATTGTCATCATATTTTCTCTTCATTCATTATATATAATATCCTTTATTTCTTGGAACATATTTATAATAGCTGTTTTTGTCTTTGTTTATCAAACTTCTGGAGATAGTTATGGACCATTTCTGTTCACTGCATATCCCCCTGTGTATGAATCACTTTCCTTTCTCTTAAAATTGGTCATTTTAGATGGCAATTTATTTAGCATTTCTGGATTCTTATTTTTACTTGTGATGGTGGTTATCATTGCTGCTTTTACTGTTGAATTCTTTCATTCATAGTTTCATTTGGGTCCTTCTTGTAATAAATCTATTAATTCTTTCCCCCTATACTATACAACTATATATGTCTCTGCTATCCACACAAATATACATACACACAAATATATGCACAAATACACAAATATGAAATATATTTTATATAGCATATATTATATAATTCTTGCTGGCTTCCTATGTCTTTGTAGGATAATTATCAGCTAATAATTGGACAGAGTTTGTGTTCAACAGAATTGGACCACTAGGGCTTCAGTCCTCTGCTCATAGGTCTGTGTGGGTACAGGATTATTGAAAGATCAAGACATTTTAGTGTCTGCTCTGACTTTACCTTTATGCTGGGCCCTTTCATTACTCTCATGTGTATTTGTGCAACCTCAGTATCATCTAGGAGCTTGTGGATGTTATCTGTGGGCCCTATCTGGCCTCCACTTCTTCTGCATGCACCCTCATCTGGCCTGTGCTTTCCATACAATACATCCCCAGGCTGGTAATTTCTTGACCCTCCCAAACTTCCTATCTCTGAGATTTTCACTTCAACTATGTCGTTAGTTATTCATGAGCCTACTGCCCTATATTTAATGATCCCTCTTTGACTGTGGGAGAGGTGCTTCTGGTCTCATTGCCTATCCTACCTTGGCAAAACCTCCTAAATGACAAAGCTGTGGTTGGGAGAGGAATGAGAATAACCTCAGATAAGAAGGCATAGACCTCTAGTCTTTTTAGAAACATATTACCAAGACTGTTGCATGCCTTTGATCTCTTCTCAGAGAGCTCAAATGGTTGCTTTGGTCAATTTTGTTCAGTTCATGGTCATAATTTGGAGAGAGGAAACAAATATATTTTTAAATCACCATAATATGAAGTCCAGGGTGGATGACCTTTGGGGGAGTGTGGTGAAATGGGGGGTGAAAGACTAAATAGTTTCACAAGGTCAAGTGTTGAGTGGTTGGAAAAAGTTATTCACAACCCATCCTGGCTTGTCAGCTACTTTTGGCTACTTGTGCCATGGAGTTTAAAGTAGATTCCCATCACCACAAAAGGCCTGTAGATTAGTCAATAGTATATCCATGCTAGTGTCTTGGTTTTGGTAATGATGTGTGGTTATGCAAGATGTTAAAATTTGTGGAAGCTGGACTATGGGCAGAGGGGAATTCTTTTACTATTTTTGCAACTTTTTTGGATGTCTGAGAGATTATCTCAAAATAAAAAATTAAAATATGAAAATAAATAAATAAATAAATAAATAAATAAAGACAGTGGTAACCAGAGGTTCTCAGTTGAGGGATAGGAAAGAATAGGTGTTACATGGAGCATTTTTTGGACATTGGAATTTTTCTGCATGATATTGCACTGATGGATACAGGACATTACACATTTTGTCAGAGCCTATGGAATTGTGTGGTGGAAAGAGTAAAAAATAATATAAACTGTAGATCATGGTTGGTAAAAATGGTTGATTATTTGTTCATCAGTTGTAACAAGTGTTCCACAGTAATCAAAGATGTTATTAATAGGTGTAAATGTGAGCGGGGGTGGCATATATGAGAATCCCCTATAGTTTCAATGTAATTTTAATGAAATAAAATTTTTCTTTAAAAATAAAGAATAGGTATGTTGCCACAGAAAAAAAAAAAGTAGATTCCCAAATCAGCAAAAGGCATGGTATGGACCAAAGTGAATATCATTGGAGCCATCCTGAAATGAAAGAACCAGAAACAACATGGAGGGAAGTCTTAGGGTGATGTAAAACTTTGGGCATTTCATTTAAATAGAGTAAGTTCTCCTTCCTTCCTAAAAGATCTGATGTGAGACTGGATGATGACCATGAAAAGATGAACAGAGCAGAAAATAAAGAAGCTGGAATTCATACCAATGAGCAAAGGAATGACTTTATCATAAGGATAAGATGTGACAAAATAGACTGGGCTGAGTGTAGGAAAGTGAATTTTGTGTTTTACTTTTCAAAAGTTTTTATCTCAGTGCAATGCTGACATCCTGAAGGCACAGATTTTTTTTTTTATTTTTTAAATGAGTATTAGATTACATAACTATTACATAAAAATATATAGGGATTCCCATATACCCCAACCTTCCCATACACTTTCTTCCATTAACATCTTTCATTAGTGTGATATATTTGTTACAATTGATGAACACATATTGAAGCATTGCTACTGACCATGGTCTATGGTTTAAATTATTTTTTATGTTTTGCACCACATAATTTTATAGGTTTTGATTAAATGCATAATCATCTGTATCAGTCATTGCATTGTCAGGCAGCACAATTCCAATATCTCCAAAATGCCTCATGTTATACCTATTCTCTGCTCTCTCTCCTCTCAGAACCTCTAGTGGCCACTGCATTTATATCAATGATACAAGTTATTCCATTGCTAGAATAATAATAAAGCTCCTTTAGTTCATAGTTGCATTCGTCCCTTATGTTTGTTTATTAGTAAATCGTGAGAATTTGGGGATAGTGATGCCCACTCTGTTTCTGATAGAGAGGGGTGTTCGATCCCATGGTACAGATTGCTGGAACTGTCTTGCTTGCATTTATAGATACTCTCTGTTTTTTAGATGGGCATTGCCCATCATCCTTTTGTTAGTTTTCCTGGGTGAGTCCAATGAATTGGAGAGTAGGTGTTGCAACTCTTCTGAGACTCAGGGCTCAACAGACATATGAACCAATGGAAGATTTAAGTCTCTGGGACATATATTTATTGCATATATTTCTAATTATAGGTTCAAATAAAAGGGGCATAAGAGCCATGTGTAGGACACTTATAAATGAGTCTAACTCTGTTATATTGGGGAGCATACATTCCAAAGTAAGTCCCACTGACAGAGCGCCAAATTCCTGAGATTTTCTGCACTGCCTATAGTGTCTAGATTTCTCTAGAGCCTTCAGGGGCCCCACTGCTTGGGGCATTGTTTACTCTGGCAGTCAAAGAGATCCTCTTGAGACATGCATAAGTGTAACCTCTGGAATGACCTCCAGACTTATTTTGAAATCTCTTAGCCATAAAACTCATTTGTATTGGTAAAGGCCTTTTTCCAAATGCATTGCAGATTGG
>JAQZBX010082673.1:0-13483 GCA_029593785.1 Cabassous unicinctus | reverse complement strand
TGGCACATAGGTAGGCCAGAGGCTCCAGTCTCTGGAAGTACACCTAAAAACTCCAGCATCACATATAGGTTTGAATAGAAGGGACTGATGGACCATGTGCAGGGAGGACTTATTTGAGTCCAACTCTGTCACTCTCAGGAGCACAGATTCCAAAGTAAAGCCCACAGATAAGGCATCAATCTCTGGAGCCTATCCCCCCCTTATATAGGACCTGGGTGTCCCCAGAGCCCTCAGGAGCCCCTCTGTGTGGGGTGATATCCACTTTGGTGTTCTATGAGATGCAACTGAGGTATGCGTAAGCGTTACCTCTGGGATGACCTCCCGACTCTCTTTGAAGTCTCTTAGCCACATGAACTCATTTGTCTTTACTTTTTCCCGCTTTTATTCAAGGTTTTTTCCCAGTTGTGTTTCCAGTTGGCACTTGGTATTAATCCCTCATTGCCAGGGAGGCTCATTCCCGGGAGTCATGTCCCATGCTGGGGGGAAGGTAATGCATTCATATGCTGAATTTGGCTTAGAGAGAGGCCACATTTGAGCAATAAGGAGGCTCTCAGGTGGCAACCCTTAGGCACCCCATAACAGTAGGCTGAGTTTCAATTACAAGAGCAAAGAGTCATAAGGCTAGTCATCAATAACAAGAACCCATCAGTGGACCATCCTCCTTTGGCAGACACTGCCCCTGCACTCGGAGGACTGTTGCTGCTCCCTTGGAGAATGTGGCAGAGCTCTCCCAGCTGGGAATTCAGTATTCCCTCATTTATTGAGTGATTGTCTACCCACTGTGACCATGCCCCACCCCTTGATCATTTGAACAATTTTATATATCTTTCATGTATATTCAGGTGAACTTCCTCCCATGAAACACCCATCCCAGACACCCCCCACCATTGATCCTCTGCTGCCCCCATTGTAACCCTTCTGTGATCTAAACCTTCCTTGAAGATGAAGCCCATATAATAGCTGAATACAATTAATAGGAAAATGGAATAATAATGTAAGCTTAAGTGTAAGAGAGAAAATACATGGAAACTCAGGGAAAAAAATGTAAAAATAAAATTAAAGGATTGGATCATTCAAAAAATGGATAAAAACAAAAAAATTTTAAAAAAATTTATTATTTTTTCCTCTTATCACTACATTATCGGGTGTCCAGTCTCTACCAATGCACTTTCTCCCCCTTACTCCCCAGTGTCTCCCAAATTTTCATTTAATTTTCAAAGAAGTTTTAGGTCACAGCAAAGTCACACACAGAATACTAGAGACTCTCATATACCCAACCTCCTTCCCCTTTCTTCACCCCATATTAAAACCTTTTTTATGTGGATGGTAGCATTGTTATAACTGTTATAGAGATAGTGAGAAATAGCTACTAAACATTGTCAATGGTTTACAGTATAGTTTACAATTTAAATGGTCCAGTTTAATAGTTTTTGATGATATTTACCATGTCCTGTGTCCATTACTGTAAGGTAATGAAAAACATTTCCCATAACCACTAAATACCCCCAGTTTGATCTTTTCTTTTCCTTCCTCTCCGTCCCCCTGGGGCAGATGACACTCCCCTGACTTGACTCATTGGATGACAAGATTCATAGTTACATGCAACAAGAGGTCTTGACACGCTGATTATCCTCCCCTATTAGGATCCACCTTTGCTCCTAAGAGATACCCACCTGTTTGTTTCTGGGAGAATCGCTCCTCCTAAAGATGGGGGTCCATCTCCTTCCCACTCACCATGTGGGTCTCCACTCCCCAACACAACATATTATGACAGGATGAATACTCACACACTCCCCAGAAGCCTACTGCAGATGCATCCCATTCTGAATGCCCCCCCAACCTACACCCTAAACCAGTGACACTACATTGTCATATTGCCATACGAGCATTCCCACTCCTGCACTTTCAACATCATACCCACAAATCCCGTGTTCACCTAGTCCCCTTCCCATCTCTCCCCCCAGTATCCTGGATATTCTAACCTGCCCTTCCTAATCTACCCATCTGTCAACCCTGCATCACCAAACCCAGTAATATCACTACCCACCTGTCTTATCCTTCAATATGCAACTATACTCTATCACTTTACCATAGATTATGTCCATATGGGTGATGGCTAACAACCTTCTCTTCTCTTTCTCTCCCTTGTTAACCTATCTTTCTGATAATGGTTTTCAGAGACTGCTCACTTTTCTCAATTCACATCAGTGAGGTCATATACTGTTCATCCTTCAATGCCTGGCTTGCTTCACTCAACATAAGGTCTTCAAGAATCATACATGTTATTCTGTGTGTTAGCACTTTAATCCTTCTTACAGCTGAGTAATATTCCATTGTATGTATGTACCACATTCTGTTTATCCATTCATTTGTTGATGGGCACCGGGGCTGATTCCAACTTTTGGCAATTGTGAACAATGCCGCTATCAACAGTGGTGTGCATATATCATTTTGTGTCTTTGCTTTCAATTCTTCTGGGTATATACCCAGCAGTGGAATCATTGGATCATACAGAAGATTTATTGTTAGTTTTCTGAGGAACCGCCAAACTGTCCTCCACAGTGGCTGAATTATTTCACAATCCCTCCAGCAGTGGATGAAGGTTCGTATTCCTCCACATCCACTACAACACTTATATTCTGCTGTTTTTTCAATAGCTGCCATTGTGATGGGTGTAAGATGGTGTCTCATTGTAGTTTTGATTTGCATTTCCCTAATAGCTAGCGATGAGCATTTTTTCATGTGCTTTTTTAGCCATTTGTATTTCTTCCTTGGAGAAGTGTCTTTTCAGGTCACTTGCCCATTTTTTAAGTGGGTTGTTTGTCTTTTTATTTTTGAGGTGTAGGATTTCTTTATATATGCAGAATATTAGACTCCTATGAGATAATGGTTGCTAAATATTTTCTCCCGTTGGTTAGGCTGCGTTTTTATTTTCTTGATACAAGATGTCCTTTATGGTGCAGAAGTTTTTAATTTTGAGGAGATCCCATTTATCTATTTTTTTTCTTGCTGCTCGTGCTTTGGGTGTGAAGTTCATAAAATCATTTCCTATTACAAGGTCCTGTAGATGCTTTCCTACATTATCTTCCAAGGTCTTTATGGTTTTGGCTCTTATATTTAGAACTTTGATCCATCTAGATTTGATTTTTGTATAAGGTGTGAGATGGTATTCCTCTCTCATTCTTTTGGATATGGATATCCAGTTCTCCAAGCCCCACTTGTTGAAGAGGCCATTCTCTCCCAACTGAGTGGGCTTGGTGGCCTTGTCGAACATCAGATGACTGTATATGTGAGGATCTATATCAGAACTCTCAATTCGGTTCCATTGGTCAGTAGGTCTATCCTTCTGCCAATACCATGCAGTTTTTATCACTGTAGATTTGTAGTTTGTTTTAAAGTCAGGTAATGTAATACCTCCAACTTCGTTTTTCTTTTTCAATGTATCTTTGCCAATTCGGGGCATCTTACCTCTCCAAATATATTTTGTGGTTAGTTTTTCCAGTTCCATAAAAAATACAGTGTTGATTTTTATTGGGATTGCATTAAATCTGTAGATTAGTTTGGATAGGATAGATATCTTGATTATGTTTAGTCTTCCTGTCCATGAACAGGGAATGTTCTTCCATTTATTTAAGTTTTCCTTGATTTCCTTTAACAGTGTTGTGTACTTTCTGTATATAAGTCCTTTACGTCTTTAGTTAAATTTATTCGTAGGTATTTGAATATTTTGGTTACTATTGTAAATGGTATTTTTTTCTTGATTTCCTCTTCAGATTGCTCGTTATTGGTGTGCAGAAATGCTACTGATTTTTGAGCAATGATCTTATAGCCTGTGACATTACTGAACTCCTTTATAAGTTCTAGAAGCTTTGGTGTAGATTTCTCAGGGCTTTCTAGGTATAGGATCATGTCATCTGCAAATAATGAAATTTTTATTTCCTCTTTTCCAATTTGGAAGCCTTTTATATCTTTATCTTGCCTCAGTGTTCGGGAAAGTACTTCTAAGGCAATGTTAAATAGGAATGGTGATAGTGGACATCCTTGTCTTGTTCCCGATCTCAGAGGGAAGGCTTTTAGGATTTCACCATTGAAGATATTAGCTTTGGGTTTTTCTTATATACCCTTATCATATTCAGAAAGTTTCCTTCTCTTCCTATCTTTTGCAGTGTTTTTATCAGGAAAGAGTGTTGTATTTTATCGAATGCTTTTTTTGCATCTATAGAGATGATCATGTGATTTTTTTCTTTCAATCTGTTTATGTGGTATATTACATTGATTGATTTTCTTATATTCAACCATCCTTGCATACCTGGGATGAAACCCACTTGGTCATGGTGTATAATCCTTTGGATATGTTGTTGAATGCGATTAGCAAGTATTTTTTTGAGGATTTTAGCATCTTGGTTCATGAGAGAAATTTGTCTGTAATCTTCCTTTCTTGTGATATCTTTTTTTGGTTTTGGTATTAGGGTAATATTGGCATCATAGAATGAGTTAGGCAATATTCCTTCTACTTCTATTTTTTGGAAGAGGTTAAGCAGAATTGGTGTTACCTGTTTCCGGAATGTTTGGTAGAATTCAGCTGTGCTGGGCTCTTCTTAGTTGGGAGGTTTTTGATGACTGAGTCTATCTCTTTACTTGTAATTGGACTGTTGAGTTCATCAATTTCTTCTTTTGTCAATGTAGGCTGTTTGTGTGTTTCTAGAAACTTGTCCATTTCCTGTAAATTTTCATTCTTGTTGGCACATAATTTTTCAATGATCCTCCTATGATACTCTTTATTTCTGTGGTGTCAGTATGACATCCCCTTGCTCTCATTCCTTATTTTGTGTATTTACATCTGTTCTCTCTTTTCATTTGTTAGTCTGGCTAAGGGTTTGTCAATTTTATTGATATTCTCAAAGAACCAGCTTTTGGTTTTATTGTTTCTAGTGCTTTCTTATTCTCTATTTCATTTAGTTCTGCTCTAATCTTTATTATTTCCTTCTTTCTACTTCTTTTAGGTTAGTTTATTGTTTTTCCAGTTCCTCCAAGTGTGCAGTTAGGTCTTCAATTTTAGCTCTTTCTTCTTTTTTAATATATATACTTATGGCATGAACTTCACTCTCAGGAAAGTTTTGGCTACATCTCATAGGTTTTGATATGTTGTGTTGTCATTTTCATTAGTTTCAAGGTAGTTACTGATTTCTTCTGAGATTTCCTCCTTGTCCTAGTGTTTGTCTAAGTGTGTGTTGTTTAACTTCCATATCTTTGTGCCTAATCTGTTTCTCTGGCCCTTAGTGATTTCCAGTTTCATTCCATTGTGGTCAGAGAAATTACTTTGTATAATCCTAATATTTTTGAATTCATTGAGAGTTGTTCTGTGGCCTAGCATGTGGTCTGTGTTGGAGTATGATCCATGTGCACTCAAGAAGAATGTAAATCCTGCTGTATTTGGGTGTAGTGTTCTGTATATGTCTATTAAGTCCAGGTCCTCTAATATATTTTTCAGAGTCTTCATTTCTTTAATGATTCTCTGTCTAGATGTTCTGTCTAATGATGATAATGGTGTATTAAAGTCCCCTGTTATAATTGTAGAGGCATTTATTTCTCCACTTAGTTTTTCTAGAGTTTGCCTCATGTATTTTGAGGTACCCCAATTAGGTGCATAAATGTTTATGATTGTTCTCTCTTCTTGAGAGATTACCCCTTTTACTAATATATAGTGTCCATGTGTGTCTGTTACAATAGTTTTGCATTTAAAGTCTATTTTGTCTGATATTAGAATAGCTACTCCTGCCCTTTTTTGGCTATTGTTAGCTTGTAAAATTGTTTTCCATCCATTTACTTTCAAGCTCCTTGAATCCGTGGGTTGAAGGTTGGTTTCTTGCAGATAGCATATAGACGGATCATATTTCCTTATCCATTCTGCTAATCTTTGTCTCTTGAGTGGTGAATTTAATCCATTAACATTCAGTGTTTTTACTCGCAATGAATTTCTTACTTCAGCCATATTTTCTTCAGGTTAATGTATGTCATATGTTGTTTTGTTTCTATTTTTGTCTTTTGAGTTGTTTTTAAACTCTTCTCCACCTCTCTCTCCCTTGTTTTTTCCTTTCAACTTGTAGAACTTCCTTTAGTATTTCTTGAAGTGTAGGTTTCTTATTGACATACTCTCTTAATTTCTGTTTATCTGTGAATATTTTGAATTCTCCATCATTTTTGAATGCCAGTTTTGCTGTATAGAGAATTCATGGCTGAATTTTTTTTCTTTTAGTTTTTTGTGTATGTCACACCACTGTCTTCTTGCCTCCGTGGTTTCAGCTGAGAAATGAGCACTTAATCTTATTGTGCTTCCCTTGTATTTGATGGTTATCTTTTCTCATGCTGCCTTGAGTATTTTCTCTTTTTCTTGAGCATTGGACATTTTGACAAGTATATCTTGGAGTTGGCCTCTTGGGATTTATACTGGTTTGGTTGCGCTGTCCTTCCTGGATCTGCACATCTATCTCTCTCAATAGGGTTGGGAAGTTTTCTGCCATTATTTCCTTCAATACCCCTTCTGTTCCCCTTCCCTTCTCTTCTTCTGGGATGCCCTTAATGGGTATGTTTGTGTGTTTTTGTTGTCGGTTAAATCCCTGAGTCCCTGCTGGATTTTTTCTCTCTTTTTTCTATCTGTTCTATCTGTTTGATAGTAAAACAGATAGTAGAATCTCGAACTCTACCTAGCAATCCATGCTGTCGAGCTGCCTCCAGATAGATGTCCCCAAGATTCTTGCTCTGTGTGCCCACAGCACAGACCCCCGGGCAGGACCCTGTCCCCAATCAGCCATCCTCAGAGAGCGAGTCAGCGAGTGCCCTTCCAAGCCAGTGCCATGTTGGCTCCTTATTTCTCCTGTTTTTATTTTTGAAATATATTTTTTTTACCAGGTATGTAATTCTAGGTTGATATTTATTTTACCATAGTTGTATTAGCCAAAGGTATGCTGATGCAAAATACCAGAAATCTGTTGGCTTTTATAAAGGGTGTTTATTTGGGGTAGAAGCTTACAGTTACAAGGCCCTAAAGAGTCTAACTAAAAGTACCATAAGAGATACTTTCTCACCAAAGTCTTTTCCTGTTCTCTGTGAGGGTTCAGCCTTCCTTCTTTTTCTTAAGGTCTGTGGTCCCAGCTTCTTCTTCCTATCTCAAATTTAGGTGTGCGTAGGGTTCAGCTGCTCTGTTCTCTTCACAAGGTCAGTTGTAAACTATCAGGTGCATGGCTTATCTGTCTTCCTAGGCTGCAGGATCAAAGCTGAAAAAGCACTCTACTCTGGTATCTATGGAGCTTTTCTCTTCCCATGTGTATTTTCTTCTGTCTCTTGAGTGAGTACCCATTTATATCAGCCCACCAAGGGGGCGAGGACTCAACCCAGAGTCACCCCCTACTGACTTGGTTGAGTCAAAGCCCTAATGTTGATTTAATCAAGTAAATGTAAAACCTTTGAATTTAATACAATCAAAGGGTATCATGCCAAGAGGAACAGAACAGTTTACAAACATAATCTCTCCTTTTGGAATTCATAATCTTAAACTGCCACAGTAGTACATTGAAGATACTATACCATCGTTTTCTGCTTAAATTTCTTGCTATCAAGAAACCTATTCATAGATTATTTTCCTTCTTAAACATATGGTGCTTAGGAGCTTTTCCACATACTTCTCCATGTCAGGGTAGTTGGTCTTCTTAGTAATTGTAATGCAAGAGGTAAAGTGGTTAAGCATTCTACTTCTGGCTACCATTATGATCTTCTGTGTCATTTGCATTTTGCAGTTTAACTATATTGTGCATGTCTGTATGTGCATACATGCACATCTGTATGTTCATTCTACTTGGAATTTGTTGGGCTCTATGAAACTGAATATAGGAGTCTGAAAAACACTCAATTATAGAATTTCCTCTTTTCTCTCTCCATATTCCTGATTTGTTTGTGTTAGATTTATCACCCTATCCTCTATACTATTTAACCTTTCTTTCATATTTTCCATCTCTCTTCTTCTTTCTAGATAATTTCTTCAGATGTGCCTGAATAAAAATTATGGCCATAGGCTCCTTTTTTTGTGCCTTGGTAGTGATTTTCTGAAGACTAAAATCTTTCTTACTTTAGGAAAATTTCTTCAGCTATTTTTTGCTTTTTATTAGAGAAGTTGTAGGTTTACAGAAAAATCATGCATAAAATGCAGAATTCCCCTTTGAGTTTTTTAAAATGACCCATTCTATTTTCTTCAGAGACACCAATTTTACATTGTGGGTCTCTTTTCCATATCTATCATTTTTCACTAATACTTTAATCTTTCAGTTCTTTTCCATTTCATTTTGCTTAATATTTTTCAAACCTGTCTTTCATGTCCCTGACCTGTTTTCAGCAGTGTTTATTTTGCAAATTGCTTTTATATTTCTCTTCCATTTATTTCCTGAGTCGTTTCTTTTAATTGTTACATCATCTTTCATTGTATCCCTATATCTCTTTGAGCTGTTTTGGGAAGGGCTATTTTGTTCATCCATTTGCTTGATTTATGGAGGAATATTTGTTCAATTTTTTTTTTTGTTTCATGGTATATATATTTGGCCTATTCTTTAGTTTATTTTTCTTATACTATCTTGAATTGCTCCTATGCCAATTTCTTTCTGATTATTACTCATCCTTAAATGGGGGCATTATTTTTTCTGAGTCAGCATTTTCCAGAAAAAAAATGTGAGGATGGTGTGAGGGCTTGAATTAGAGAAGATTGGATTGTGTTAGTTGTTCTTACTAACATTACACCCTGCGATTATGTCTGTATCCTGAGTTAGCTGCTGGGCTTTACTTTCAAAAAATGCAATGTATGTACTTTTTCTTGTTTAACTCCACCTCCCCTGGCACTATCTGGTATCAAACAGGATTCATTGACTTGTTTGCACTTCGAGACTTTGTCATTGAAGGGAAAACCCCCAATTTGCAGTCAGGGTGTGCTAACTTTGGAGGATTATTCTTCTTCCAAGTGCTGCAGAAATATTTGTCTGCTTTGGTTATTACTCAATTTTGTGTAACTTTCACTGTATTTAGTAGCTTTTCTTCATTACATGTGATTTGAAGTTGTGGTTGATTGCTAGTTTCATCATAAGTGGAATTTTTAAATTAGTGTCAGAGGAAAGTGGAAGTAACAATTCTAACATCTTTAGCTGAAAGTCCTCTAAATTATCATTTCAAATGGAAGCACTGAATATATACACAATAATTTATTCAAATAATCCCAAGTCAATAAAAGAATTACTGAATCATAGATCTTTAGTTTCTTCAGTTCTCCAGAAAGGATGTAACAATTTACACCACCATCAGTGATGGTTCATGAGGGTGACCATTTCCCCATCCCCTCACCAACAATGAGTTTTATTGACCTTTTTAATTTTCATTTGTCTTATAGGAAAAAAGCAAATAACTTGTTTTTTTATATTATTTGGTTAATAGTGAGACTGAACAACTTTTCCTATGGTTATTGGATGTTTGGAGATAAAGATGTTAGCAAGGATATATGAAACACTCCAAAGTCAAAGCAGAAATTGGGTATAGCATATATTCAACTGCAGGGATTGGTCACCTATGACTCTTGGGCCAAACCTGGCCTACCACCAATTTTTGTATAGTCCATGAGCTAGAAGTCCAAAATCAAGGTGTCAGTGAGGCTGTGCTTTCTCCCTGGAGTCTGTAGCATTCTAGTGCTGACTGCCAGCAATCTTTGGGATTCCTTGGCTTATATTTCTGCCTCCATCACATAGTGATATTCTCTGCTTTCTGGCCTCTATGATTTCAGGTCCTCTTTATAAGCCTCCAGTAATCCACACCTTACCTAAAAATAACCTCATCAAAATGTCCTTTTTACAATGAGTTCATAACCATAAGAATGTATTAAGATTAAGAACATGCCTAAATTGGGGTACAGAATTCAATCTACAATACCTGTATTATAAAATAATATACTCAATAATTATTATATATTGAATTTCATCAATAACATTTTGTGTAAACTTGCTTTCTCTTTTGTTATATGAGTACCTATGTAATATCTCTGAGTTTGCCTCCTGATCTGCAAATTCTAAAATACTTACTTTTAGACTCTTTTCAGAAAAAGCTTGCTGGGCCCTGCTCTATTGCATATTTAGAATGGATTTGATTCAAGGATGCTTTTGAATCTAGTGGGATCTCTCTTAGAGTCTGTTTTTCTCATCTTTGTGTGGGACCCAAAGTTGTATTCTTCAGATCTGGTTTCAGTGAATGTTCCTTCTACAGCCATCCTTAGTACTGTAGTCTTTAGGTCCTGATTGAGACTCCAAGGGAAAAATATTTCTTTTTCTGTAACATGAGCCTCATCGCTAGATAGATGTCCTTTGTTGCTACTGCACACATTGGCTTCATATCTGATGTGGAGATTTGTTATTTCTGTTCTGTAAGAACTTTTCTTGCCTCTGGCCTATTTCATTCTGTCTTATTTGATATATCTGAAGCATACTCACTTGTCAGTTAAAACTTTTTCTGTCATACATTAATTCTTGGATAGCTTTTTAGCTTAAATTCTTTAGTTACAATATATTTCCATGCAGCACGTCCTCTTAATTTGAAGACTTTCTGTGTCTTATTAGATTTCCCTCAGTAATCAGAAAGAGATGCCCGCTTTTCATATTTCAAAGCTTAATCCCTTTTGTTCTTTTCTATCTGAGGAATGCTGGTAAATGTGTTCTTTTAGTGCTTAGTGAATCATGAAGTTTGTTCAACAGCTCAGACAATACCAGTTCTTTTAATGTTCTTTTTGATGATGTTTCCTGAAGCAGTGATCTTAAAATTTATCATTATCTTTAGTATGGAATTTAAAGTAAATTAAAATTGTTTATTTACAAGCCCATTGCTGTAAGAAGAAAAAGATTGCTTAAGTGAGGGAGTTGGACAAAATAGTGACTGCCCTTAGAAGTATAACTCTCAGAATGAAGGGTCTGGAAATTATGCCATATACAAGAAACACTTGAAAGTATTGGGGATACAATATTAAAGCCTAATGAGGAGGTAGGAAATATAGATACACTTCTGAGTACCAATATCCATAGCTGTCATGTTCTCTTTTATATTAAAAACTAATGTGAATGTATTTTTTTTTTCATGTCAGCAGTAATACTTTATTGTGTATAGATAGCCCTTAACAATTTGCAAAATATTTTACAACCATGTCATTTGAACCTTAAAATAGCCTTGAGGGTACATAGTACTTTATTATTAGTGTCATTTACAAATAAAGAAAAGAAATTTTAGAAAGGTCATGTACTTACCCTTAGTCACACAATTTATAAAGGATGGAGTTAGCGGTTTTGTTTTGTTTTTTAAACAGCTTTTTTGACACTGAATTGGCATGCAATAAAGTTCACATTTTGTAAGTGTGTAATTTGATAAATTAAAAAAATTTTTTAGAAGATACTTAGATTACATAAATGTTAAATAAAAAATATAGGGGATTCCCATATGTCCTGCTCCCTACCCCTTGCACATTTTTCCACATTATCAACATCTTTCATTAGTGTGGAACATTTGTTACAATCAGTGAACACATTTTGGAGCATTGCCACTAAGCAGGGATTATAGTTTACATTGTAGTTTACACTCTCTCCCACGCAATTTTGTAAATTATGGCAAGATATAGAATGGTGTGTATCTGTCATGGCAGTGTCATTCAGGACAATTCCCAAGTCCCAAAAATGCCTCCATATTACACCTGTTTTTCCCACTCCCTCTCCTCAGAACCTCCAGTGGCCACTTCCTCCACATCAATGATATAAGTTCTTCCATTGCTGAATCTCAATAGAGTTGTAACACCTATTCTCCAGTTCATTGGATTCACCCAGGACAACTAACAAGGAAATGATGATGGACAATAAGTCTATAGTAGAATACCAATAAGTCTACTCTAGACCTTTGTTCATTCCCCAGTCCTGAGGATTCTGGGATGGTGATGCCCACTCCAATTCTAATTGAGAGAGCCTTAGACCTCATGAGGCAGAAGAATGAGACTGTCTTGCTCATATTTGCAGACTCTCTCTGTTCCTTGGCATGGTCATTGTCCATCATCATCTCCTTGTTAGTTGTCCTGGGTGAGTCCAATGAACTGGAGAATAGGTGTTACAGCTCTGTTGAGATTCAGGGCCCAGCTGGCACATGGACAGCCCAAAGATTTAAATCTCTTGGACATTCACAGACCAATGCTAGTACTAATTATACTTTCAAATAGAAGGGCAGAAGAGATATGTGTAGGGAAACCACAAATGAGTCCAGCTCTGTCTCACTGGGGAGCACAAATTCCAAAGTAGGGCCCACTGGCAAGGCACCAAACCCCTGAGCTGTCTGCCCTGCCTGTAGTGTCTGGATGTCTCCAGAGCCCTCAGGTGTCCAACTGTTTGAGGGAACATTTACTTTGGCAGTCATTGAGATCCTGCTGAGAAGTGCATAAGTTTTAACCTCTGGAATGACCTTCTGGACTCACTTTGTAGTCTCTTAGCCACATAAACTCATTTGTCTTTACCTTTTCCCCCTTTTGGTCAAGGTCTTTTTCCAGTTGCATTGCTAGTTGGTGCTTGGTAGTAATCCCTCAGTGTCAGGGAGGCTCATCCCTGTGAGTCATGTCCCGCACTGGGGAGAAGGTAATGCATTTTATGCTGAGTTAGGCATAGAGAGAGGCTACATTTTAGCAACAAGGAGGGTCTCAGGAGATAACTCTTAGACACCCTATAATAGTGGGCTAAGTTTCAATTTTAAAAGTAAAGGTTCATAACTACAGTCATAAATATCAGTGGCCCCTCAATGACTATCATCGTTCACTAGTCACTGCCCCTGTACTTGGAAGATTCTTGATGTTCTATTAGATAATGTGGCAGAGCTCCCCAGTATGGGAATTCAATATTCTTTTGATTATTGTGTGAATCTCCACCCACCATGACAGTACCCCATGCTTTATAGTTATGCCCCAGGTGACCCTCCTCCCATGCATCCCCCAACATTGACACCCCACATCAATGATCCTCCCCTGTCACAGTTGTAGCCCTTCTGTGACCCAAAACTTCTTCAAAAATCAGGTCAACAAAATAACCAAATGTAATTAATAAGAAAATGAAATAATAATGATAGTTTTAAAAATAAATTAAATATAAGAAATTAAAAAAATTGGAATATTAAAAAAATGAGAAAAATATTTTAAAAAATGTTGACTTTGTTTTTCATCACTGTAAGATATGTTGTTTTGTATGTACACTGACATTTTCTTCTTTTTATTCCCCCAGTGTCTCATGTTTTTCATTTTGTCTTCAAAGATGCTGTAGGTTATGGAAAAGTGATGTACAGAATATAGGAGATTCCCATATACCCTACATCATTCCCTTTTTCCCTTTCCCCTATTAATAACAGAGAATGTATTTTTTATAACAAGTTACATCATAGTTTTTTTTTTTTT
>JAQZBX010082672.1:0-13475 GCA_029593785.1 Cabassous unicinctus | reverse complement strand
CCCCTATTTCCTATTTAGTGTACTTTATTTTGTTATTAATCAACAGGATACAATTAGTTGGATTTTTGGCTGCATAAACAGTACTTCTACGTGGTAAGTCTTTTGAACCTAAGACCCTCTATCATTCATTTTTCTCAACATAAACTGAATACTCACAAATCACACTTTTAGAATAGTTTCATAGAGTATAGTGCTCATTTTTGCTGCTAAATTATAATATTGCATTTAAAATGAAAAATGAAATTAACATAGCAGTAATTTTTGCAAACATTGAAACTAATTGGTTTTTAGGAAAAGTAAGTTTTTTTTATTGCCATAACCCCTATACTGGGACTATATGGACAGAATATATTGGATTGTACTTGTTAGACTTCAGCTCATTATAGCTCTTTGTTAAGTCTGTAGATGGTTTCCCTTTCCTCAATATTATTTTTAATTTATAATATTTTAATGTATGTGTCCTTTAATTATATTTTCATATTTTATTTCAAAGCCAACAAGGGATTGATTTATCATGGAAAACAGAACTGTTGCCAACAATTAAGGTAAATTATAGTTTTAGACTTTTAATATCCAGGTAAAATGATAACTGAACATATAATAATTTCAGAATATGCTCTTTTGTTAATTTGTCTAGGTATTAAATAAATCTGAGAGTTGTTAACCTACATTTTAGAAATATTTTTTCTAGAAATACATTTGATGGGAAATAATATTCAATTATTAATACTTTATTACTTTTGGAGATAAAAACTATAAGTTAAAAATTCTTTGCATAAAAGTAAATTAATGTAATTTAATTTTAAAAATAAATTAAATTTTATAAATTAAATAAAATTAAGTCTCTATATGTTATAGTACCATATCAAAAGAACTAGATGAATTTTTTTTTTAATTAAATTTGAGGGTATGTTTGGGATGGTCTGTCCTACAATATAAGATGGGTCGTGTACTTACAGTTCATTTTGAGAAGGAGGACCTGCAGTAGGGAAGTGGGCATCTCAGAGAGACAGGTAATTATTTTCCAGATCTTCAACATAATTTTATGGTCAAGCATTTGGGTTACTTTACTTTATTTAGTAGTCCAGGGTAGTTAATTACAATAAAGATTTATTATAATAATGCTTAGTGATTTCCTTATGCAACTGTGGTAGATCAGCAAGGCTTTTTACAAAAGTCTAATCGGTATACCCTCTTAAAATTTATTGTTGAAAAAGCAAAACAATTCTAAAATTTAATTAAAAATATCTCTTCTAATTTCCAAATTATATTTATTATAATTAATAATCTTATGCCAGGATTGGTAGTTTTCAGTTTTCAAATAAACCTGTACTTCAAAAATAAAATATATTTTCATAATGAATACTAGACTCACAAGACTTGAAAGTGAAATCGTCTGGTTGGTTCATCTTCCCACTCCTATTCAGTTGGTTATCTGTGTTCATGTGTATTTATATTTATATGTATATATAGTCAACTCTTGATTAATCCTCCTAACAGAGAGGAAGAATGACAATGAATAATTGCAAGTCATTTGCACATGATTTCAGAATGCTTGCCAATTTTTGGTCACTTTGGTCATGCTTACTTTGTGCATGTTTGTGTGGCTTTGTATTTATGAAACAAATATAGTAGGGGAGTGATATGATTCATAAATATTTTAAGGTCTCTCACTGGTTCTAAAGCTTCTAGGTAAAAGCAAAACAAGCAAAAGTATTAGGATATACTTATATTAATCAGGCATTCATAAAGTTTATTAAGTATTTCCATGAATTTCCAATTTAGAGATTCTATCCAATCTATAATTAAAAAGTTAGGGAGAAATAAATGATTGAAAAACTGTTAAAATATACTTTGCTACTATTTTTTAAAAGGTAGTCCTCAAATGATAAAATCCTTATATTATTTTTTAAAAAATCTCCAAAGATCAAACAATTTCTTCATCTAGCTCTAGGGCTAGATGTTTGTTCTAAGTGTTACCAACAGCTGACCAAACAGCAGGAGAGCAAGCTATTCCAGCTTCTTACTTTTTATATTGAATGCTGGTAGAGAGAAGGTAGAAAATAAGAAATAGAATATTCTACAATCTTAATTGTTCTCAGTGGAAGAGAACTATAACTATTAAATGTAAATAAGGTTTTCCATTATAGTGAAATTCAAAATTATATATAATTTGTGTTAGCTATTTATAAAAGGTACACAAAATTATTTTGGCATAAAGTTGAAGGAAAAAGAAAGACTAAAGTGAAAAAATTTGTGGATTTTACCATATTACTATCTCAACAAAATTAATTTCAGATGAAAATCATACCACTTTCAGCCATCTCTGCTGACTAAACTATTAATAAATAGATGGTAACCTCCAGCAAAACATTTGAACATTGAACACTTTGGCATTCTTAAGAATACTCGAAGCTAGTAAAGTGGATAACTAAGCAGAATATCCATGTTCTCCTAATTAATGTATCCATAGTACTATCTACCATCTGTCTCATTGGTCTCACTTGCCTCTTGCTGTGCTATACCTGGCTCTTTTAACATTAGACCATATAAGTCTGTAGCAGAAACTTTGATGAGTAAGTCTAGGGTGAGCCCACGAATTTATGTTTAAACAAGCACTCCCAGGTAAATCCAGTACAGGGTTGTTAGAAGATCACTTATTGACAGTTGTTTAGCTTCATCACCTCTGTCTTAGTTGTCCACATTGGTGCTTCTGAAAAAGAATGGAGAAAGGTTGCAGAAATTTCTTAAAGGTTGCAGAAATTTCTTAATGAAACCATATTGGTAAAATATATAGCTACTCCCACCCCCACATCTGCTTCTGAAAAACCAGAAAACAAAAACTGTATTTGGTGACTTAACTTTTCAATAAATAGACCAGTTCATTCCTCAAAATACGGACCATAGGATATGGTCTTAATTTTTTAAAGAGAGTAGTTGTTCATTTAGTGAGGTGCTTTATTAGTCTTATTGTGTCTTTATGCTATTCAATAAATAGTATTTCAGGGGATGATGATCATATACACAATTAGCTAACAACTCTGTTGCTCAGACTGAATTGGATTAGGGCATTTAAGATTAAATTCCAAGTTATCCAGCATATTTAGCATCCATTCATTCATCAGCTATTCAGTGCTCTTTGTTATATGCTACCAACATAAATATAGAAATAATGTTTTAGTACTATACATAATGAATAGCCAAATTACTGTAAAATAATTAAATTCAGTATTAAATGTCATTCACTTTACATGAAGGGATACAGTTAAATAGTTTTTGCAAACTGTGTTTAACCTTATTAGGAATTTTACTTTCAGGAGGATTATTGACCTGTAAATGTAAACATGGGAAATTTATGAAGTTCTGAACATGAAGTTTGAAGTCTGCTTTTTTCATAACTAATCAACTAAGAAATGTTTGTAATTCATCTTTCTTTTAACATGAATTGTTAAGAGCATACCCTAAGAAATAAAATCAGCCTTATTTTTATCTTTTTTTTAGTCTCTGACATTAAGACTTCAAGACTATCCCTCTCTGTCTCATCTTGTTGTTTATGTACCATCTATTCATGGAAGTAAGGTAACAAATGGATTAAGATTGTTATCAGAATGTTTTGTGGATACACATGCAAAAAAATTAACTTAATTTTTGATGAATTCTTCTGCATAGAGATTAAATAAAACAATGGCAGGTTTGGTGAGCCTCCTAAGACTGCTAAACCATCAGTGCCATCTACTCTTAACTTGAACTAAGCAGAATAAACACAAGTCCACTTGTTCCAAGTGGGAACTAGTTCCACTTTATCTATCATTCTTTCAAAAGCAATTAATTATTGGGTGTTCTTTTAGGTACAAGACTATGTGACAAGAGTTATAGGACGCATACAAATGAGGAGGACATTTGTGTGCTACATACTGTTGGGTATGGGGAGAGGAATATATTTAGGGCATGGAGAAGAATGAAAATAGATGAGGTACCCAAAAATATATAATACAGATCAGAATATAGCAAGCACATGAATGAGTAAAAGGGGGAGGTATCTCTGATTGATAGAATAAAGAAAAGCTTTATAATGAGGTGATATTTGAAATGGCCTTTAAAGATAGTTAGGTTTTGGATAATGTCTTAGCTTGCTGAAAGCTGCTGGGAGCAAAATAGCAGAAATAGGTTGACTTTTATAGTGGGGATATATTAGTTTAAAAGCTTACGGTTCTGAGGCTGAGAACATGTCAAAATCAAGGTATCATCAGAGAGGCTGTCTCACTGAAGGTTGGCTGCTGGCAATCCTAGACTCCTGCCATGTGGCAAGACTTAGTGGCAGTTCTGCCAGTCTGGGTCTCTGCATCTTCCTCCAGGCTTTCTTCTTTCCCAAGCTCAGCTGTGGGTTATCAGGCATATGGCTTGTCTCTCCCCTCTCCTCTGAGCTCTTCTCTTCCAGCCTCTCAGGATTTCTGTCTCTGCTGCTTTTTCTGTGTGTGTCTCTGCTTTCAGCCCTCCATTTATAAAGGACTCCAGCAAGAGGACCAAGACCCAGCCTGGTCATGCCTCACTGAAGCAGTCCAGTCAAAAGCGCCCCAGCTGAATCCAATCCAATCAAAGGGTCCCATACCCACAGGAATGGATTAGCTCTAAGAACATGATCTTTTCTGGGGTCCACAAAAAGCTTCAAACTATCACAGATAGATAGAATGAACATTCTAGACCTATGCTATCCAGTATGGGAACCATTAAGCACATATGGCTATTTAAATTTATTTAGAATTAAATAAAATTTAAAATTCAGTTCCTCAGTTACACTAGCCACATTCCAAGTACTCAAGAGTAACATTATTGCAGAAAGTTCTAATGGACAGCACTGTTTAAGCAAAGGAACAAGGAGAACAATAATTTACTATGGAAAAGTAATTCATTGCCATATTGCAGAATTTCTTGTTTGGAGGATTGAGGACTTTACAGAATTCGAAAGTCAGTAGGGAGCTGTAAGATTTTTCACCATAGTAGTAATGTGATCAGAGCTATGTGTTTTGGAAAATTAATCTATTTATGGTGTTGGATAGCTCAAAAGCAGGAAGACTAGGTACCTTACAGGGGTCATGAGATCTTGTGGTGTGGAAATGGGAGCAGAAATAAAAGGATGGTGATTTTGAGGGAAGCAGGGGTTGGTGGAGGAAGACCATGGAGGTAAAAGGCCCTTTGTATCCTCCCCTTTTCCCATATTACCCACCAAACTTATCCTTCAAGATACAGCCCATGTTCTCTTGCTTTTCCAGACTTCTCCACCAATCTTTTACTCACTTTCATGATACTTGGTGTATAACTTTTTTTAGAAAACTTATTACATTGAATTATAATTTTTTTATTAGTCTCTATTGCCCTCACTGTATTGTGAACTCTTTAGAGTAAGGACCAGATATGTTTAATTTTACTCTATATCTTCAGACTTTAGTGACTACCACATAAATTCTCAAAAACTGTGTCTTGAATGAGAAAGTTGACTGAGATTTGTAGCCAAATTAGGAAAATTTAAAAGAAAGAGGGATACAGTTAGGAGTCATATCAAAGACTGAGTCTCACAAGTACCTTATAATGGATTCACTGTTTTGTTTTGCTTAGCTCAAGTGAGAGGTATTTCAACATCTTCAATACTAAATGCTCTCTTTAATGGTATTCCATCAGGTAAGTTGGTTTTGAATAATCTAACATCCTTCCCAAACTTAGAAAACCTCGCTCTGGTTATTCCAAGAAATTAGCAGACTAATAAATACATAATCTGTCTTAATGCTCTTTGGAAATTAATACTGCTGACTCTACTGTTATACAGCCCTATCTCACTAGGATGATAACTTTAGATAACTTTAGCCTTTCATAATTTTTTCCATGTCTATGTTAGTGCATCGTCAGGAGAATACATATATTTAAACAGGCAGTTATAAAAAATTTTGGGTCAACCCATATGTTAATATATTTTTAGATATGCAAATATGGAATCATCTGCATTTTTGGTGACAAAAAATGAAATAATTAAGTCCATTAGAAAGTTACTTGCCTCAGATGTTTTAGAGAAAGACCCTTGAGTCTTTCTTGGTTAAGGGCTTATTCCATTGTGTAAAAATAAAGGCACGGCCAGAATTTTAAAGCAATGATAAAAATTCTGTTATTTAAAATATAACTACTTCTACAAACTGCTTTCATGTCTCAGACAGTGACTTACCCAACAGTACTGTGTAAAAATATAATAAATAATTTTGTTCAATAAATGATTTCTCTAGTCTTTTAACAGTTGTTTTCTATAGTGAAAATGTCTGTGTACTTTGCCTTGTAAGTAAAGAAGAGAAAATAAAAGCAAAGCCCATTTACAAGTTTTTCCTTTTTGTTCCCATGTTTGTACTACAATGAAATAGCAATTTCCCTCATCTGTTTTTCACTTTCAAAAACAATTTTAAAAATCTACCTAAGAGACAAACAAAAGCAGCACTGACTCAAAAACATCCAAGTAGTACTTATCAGAAAAATCCTAGAATAGTGTGATAGGTGGTACTTGCTCCAAAACTGAGATTTATAAACCCTTATTTTCCACTCATTCAGTAAAACTATTTTACCATAATTTAATTCTATTTTTCCCAATAAATCAACCTTCTATATTTCAGTTTGTTGTAGACTGTGAATTCTTTAAAAAAGAGACACGATCCATACAGCTTCCTGTAACTCATCTTTTTTCCTTTGGTAAGTACTTTGTTTTTGTAAATCTTAATAATTTTATTTTTAGCAGGGTACTGATATATTTTGCCACTTAATTGCAATTAAGTAGCACCTCTTAACATTAAATATTGTTGTATATTTTCAATGTAGTTCTTAGTATAACCATATGACATGGTTCAGTGGTTTAATTCTTTGGAGAATCATCTTTTGAGAAGTGAACTCTAAGAGAAATTTTTCCATAGTCACATATATTTTCAGGTTGTCAAGTTTTTGTGTGTGTGTTGTGTGTTTTTCATATGAATATATACTAAATATTGGCCCTTTTCATAAAATGTTATAGAGGATATAAATTGCTGTATTCCTATGAAGCTTTTAAGATTTCTCTAAATATTTTTTAAACTTTATTTTGAAATAATTTTAGATTTAAAGAAAAGTTAAAAATTGAGTACAGAATTTCCATGTGCTCTTTACCCGCCTTTCCCCAATGTTCACATCTTAAATACACATGGTGCAGTTTTCAAAACTAAGAAATTAACACTGGTACAATACTATTAACTAAACTACATTTTTCACCAGTTTTTCACTAATGGCTTTCTTCTGTTTCACGGTTCCACATTGCATTTAGTTGCTATATCTCCTTAGTCTCCTCTAATTTGTGATAGTATTGCAGTCTTTCCTTGTCTTTCCTGACTTTGACACCTTTGAAGTATACTGGTCAGTTATTTTGTAGCATATTCCCCGGTCTGGATTTGTCTGATGCTTTCCTGTGTTTATTTGGAGGTTATTCTTTTTTGGCAAGATATCACAGAAGTGATGTGCTCTTCTTAGTATTTCATAACAGAGAATACATGATGCCAATATTTCTAATTACTGGTGACGTTAAATTTGATCCCATGGTTAAGGTGGTGTCTACCAGGTTTCCCTACTGTAAAGTAACTATTGTTCCTTTTGTAATTAATAAATACCTTGGAGGAGATAATTTGAGAGTATGCAAATATCCTGTTTCTTCAAAATAACTGACTAATTTTACATCCATTTGTGGATCTAGTCTGTAGCAATTATTATTGTGGTATTTCAATGGTGATTTGTATTTACTTCATTCCTTCTATGTTTTTTAGTTGGAATTCTTTGTAACAGAGAGCTATTTCTTCTCCCCTATTTATTTATTTATTCAATTTTTATTTATTTCAGTATGGACTTATGCATATTTGTTTTATTCATTGAATTATAACCTAATACTATTGTGATATATATATATGTTTTGTTTGTTTGTTTGTTTTTCTTTTTCTTTTTGCTTAAGTTGTTCCAGCTTTGGATATTGGGAATTCTTCCAGGGTGGCTCCTGTATACTTTGGGAATGCCCCTATCCTTTCAATGTTTTTTTTTTTTTTAATATTCCATTTGTGAAAAGAATCAATGATGACTCTATATCACCTACATTATTGAAGATAGCAAATTTGTAAAATAAAAGCCCTACCAAGAAAGCATACCTTTCTGAAATTGGAACTTTGTACTTTATTTTTTAAAGCACATCAATGTGGTTGTATTTTGACCAGAGTTTATTGTAGGAGAATTATATTGTTGGGAGCTCATGCTTCCATACAGGAAGATAAAACCTATGAACTATTTTTTAATATAAAAAATTCTGTTCTCATCTTCTTAACATTGTTTAAGCAAGCAGTACATTTATTTATTCTTTGGTATTCTAAGTAATATATTACTTTTAATTCAACAGGGTTGTCTTCAAGGAAAGTGGTATTAAATACAAATGGACTGTTCTACAATATAGAGCTTCTTAACTTTGGACAGGTAATCATCCTAACTATAACAAGAAAGATTTGATTTACTTTACTAGTTATTTAGTTAAACAAATAAATATTTGTGTTTTTTTGTTGTTGTTTTTCGTGGTCAAATGCTGCTAGATATACCAAGCTTTTAAAATCAACGTGGTGAGCAAGTGCTCAGGAATCAAAGGTAAATGTACTTTCTGAAAAATATCTAAGAAATAGTATTGTCATTTGAAGAATCATTAAGTCTTCACTTGGATTTTCTATAATACTTATTCTTCCATATATTTTTATATGAAGAAAAATTAAATATATGATTAATAGGAAAGCTGTTAATATTTCCAAGGAGTTTAACATAAACCTTTCTTAATAGTAGACATCTTCATCTGTTTCATTTTAAACATCCACATTTTTAAATGCTGCATATGTTGCTGTCTTTTTATAGTAGTAATTCAGATATAGCTGTAGAATGTTTTTCCAGTTTCTTAGTACTTTTCAAATGCTCTAATGTCTTTTGTAAGTCTAATTTTAATTAAATCATCATTACTTGGGAATTCTCCATAGTTTCTTATTATGAAATATAACTCTTCCTTATTATTTTTATAATGAAATAGGTAATTGTGTAATTGGTTCAGTATTGTAGTAACTTATGTAACATTTGGTGTAACATAATGGTCAGTAATACAAATTTCTTTTTTTATTTTTACAGAAGAAATAACTAGTATCTATAAACTTCATATTCCCTGGTCTTATGAAGATTCACTAACCATTGCACAGTAAGTATGTGAAATAATTTACTTTAGACTTTGGTGTTTGATTTAACCAGACTTTGGTGTTTGATTTGGTGTTTGATTTACATGAACTATTAAAGTGCCTCTTAGTAAAATGTAGGTATCCTTCATGTAACATTATACCCATAATTTAAGATAATATATAGTATTCTATTTAAATTATATATAACTTAAACCATACTTGCTTGAAACATGATCCCCTTCCCACCCTCTCCCCCTATTATTGTGATCTAGAAGGAGCATTCAAACAACAGTGCATGTAAATGAAAAAGTGCCCATCTGTAATGTGTTTTTAGATGTCTGACATCTAGCTTCATCTGTATTATTTCATTTTTATTATACTGAGGAATTGATTTAATATGGTTGTTCACTAACATTTTGTATTTAAGAATTGATATTTAAGTTATCATTTTAGGGCTCCATCATCCACAGAAATTTCTCTGAAACTCCATGTTGCTCAACCAGAAAATGACAGCCATGTAGCATTATTAAAAATGTACACATCATCAGACTGTCAGTATGAGGTGAGTTGTATGTTTGCTGAATCTTAAGTAAGATTTAGTTATAAAATAAGCTGGAAATATTTTTTTACCTTAGCCTCAGATGTGTGGCAATGTGGAACCCAATTAATACTAAACAATAGACATTTAAAGTATTTTAAACATTGTCCATTTTGCCCATTAGCACTGTCTCAGTATTTCCTTAGCTGGAGCCTTTAAATGTATATATCTTAATAAGTAATAAAAAGTATAATAGAGACTCCAAATTAACCTTCTAAATTTGAAAGCCCAAAGTCCAGAATCTGCTATAAATTGAAGTAAAGCACGAAATCAGCTGAATGTCTTTACTGAAATAATTAACATAATGTTTATTGCTTTACAGTTCTGCTGGATTAGCTTTAGGATCTTCTTTCCTTTTCACTAATTTTAAACTCTGTTAGTCGTTAATATGTACAACTTAGTACATATTGTGTTTGTTTTACAATCAAAATTCATGCTAAGAGAAGGAAAATAGACATGGGAGTAACATTTTATTTACTTATAGATTCATGAACTAAAAGAGAACCTCCCTGTATCAAAACATGCCAGAGTCCCAGGATTCCAGATTTAAGTGGTTGAAGTGTACATTTAATAATGGTGACATCACAACTTTCTGGTTTATGTGAAATATCTTATTTTTGCTCATCTGCTTCAAACCAAGTATAAATATTTTAATTCTTTATTAGAACTAACTTTCTTAGGGTAAACTAGGATTGGTTTTGTCAAATGAATAGAATTTGTTCCTACAACCAGGTTTCATTTGGAACTATGTTATGAATTAATTTAGATTTCATGGAATTTATGAATGCTTTCATTTCTTGCATTCTGTTTCTAACAATGAAGGATTTTGAGTTGTACAATATATTTAAAGCTGTGCAATTTTAGATTTTAGATTTTTTAAGTGCTAGCTATATAGGTTGATAAATTTATATTTAATTTTTCAGCAAAGATGTGTATAGCTTCTGGATTTAGTCATTCAGTAAATTTCTTTAGCTGACATGATCCAGAAATAAGATATTCTGGCATTCATCCAATGTTCAAATAATTAAAATATGGGAAAATATAATTAACAGTAGAACTACACATGATGCAATTTAAACGTTGGTAATTCAGAAGATTCTTTAAGATCTGGAGTGCTTTTAGGTTTATCATTATGAAAAATAAACTATCTTAAAGATATGCAGAAGTGCTCAATTTAATAAGATGTGAACTAGAGGAATTTAGGGAAAATAACCTTTTTATTTTCATTGTTTTAAACTAGGTGACAGTTAAGACTTCCTTTTCACAAATACTTGGACAGGTAAGAGAGACTCCTGATTGATTACTTATTGCCTTGTGAATAAATACTGTAAG
The DNA here is from genome assembly GCA_029593785.1 of Cabassous unicinctus. Classification (NCBI taxonomy): domain Eukaryota; kingdom Metazoa; phylum Chordata; class Mammalia; order Cingulata; family Chlamyphoridae; genus Cabassous; species Cabassous unicinctus. Next base: position 2,306 of record JAQZBX010082672.1, on the reverse strand, counting down.
GCAGAGGCTAGCAAACATTTTAAGTTTTCTGATCACTTACCATGTGCCAATTACTATTCCAAATGCTTTATGCAAATGAACACATTTAAGCCTCACAACCTCCTATGAGGTAAGTGCTATTATTATCTCCATTTTACTGATGAAGACTAAGATAAGTAGGGGTAAAAAGCACAGAGCAAGTGAGATGCAAAGCTGGAGTCTAAACCCAGGGGTCTGACTTCTGAGCCTGCTGTGCTCCTTAACTTTCCTTCCATACTCTTGATACTAAAGTGTGCTGCATATGTCCTAGTATATCTTAGCAGGCAATGGGTATCATTTAGTAATAAGGTAGAAAAATAACTTTTTCCTTTTTTCTCAACTCTTCTTCCTCCCCCCAAAGCTATAAACTGTAAATCATAAGATGTGATACAAGTTTTTTTTGTTTTTAGTTTTTCTAATGTCTTTTAACCTGGAAATCCAGGTTGCATAACCTGGAATTTTATGCAACATTTTGTGTAAGCATGCATTTCCATAGCTTCCGTTAGATTGCCAAGGGAGTCTCTTGCATGTTCTAAAAAAGTCTGTAGAATACAGAACATGCTTTAAAGTAAATTTCCTTTTAAACATTTTAATGTAACACTTTGTTTTTGTTATATGCATGTTTTCTACAAAGATTGGACTAGCTAATAGAATGACTTGAGGCACTATAACATAATACTTAAGAATTTAGGCTTTCTTTAAATCCCAGTTCCGTAAGATTTCTAAAGACAGTGAGCAGCAAGAAAGGTTAATAACAGCAGCTAAGTTTCTGATAGCTTATCATGTAGCAGTTATTCTAAATGCTTTACACAAATGAACACATTTAATCCTCAGAACCACTACAGGTAAGTAATATTATTGTCCCCATTTTGCTGGTGAGGACATAGAGAGGAAGAGGGAAGTAACTTGCCCATCTATTACATTTTTTATTGTGCAAGTTATTTGGACTCCCTGTGCCTGAATTTCTTCATCTACAAAATAGGAATAAGAATAGAACCTACCTCAAAGGATTTGGTAGAAGAAAGCATGAGATAATGCATGTAAAGTGTTTATCATCATGACTGGAACATGCTAAATGCTCAGTGAAGGTACCTTGAAAAAGTTTTGTAGCATATACCAGTGAATGGTATTTTCACTTTGTTATGCCTTTGAAGAAAATTGCAGATAACTTGCTTCTAATATGCTATGTATTTTTAACATTTATTTTACTTAGAGTTTTGATACCCATTTCTGGAAATATCTTTGTGCCCATGTCAGGAAAGGCATAAAGTAAAGAATAACATCTTTATTTCGTGTTATTTCATTATTTCAGTAGCATGAATATTCAGAAGCTTCCTTTTGATTTGCCTGTTTTCTAGGTAGTAAGATTTCATGGTGGAGCTCTTCCTGCCTATACTATATCTAGTATCCTTCTTGCTTATGGAGGACAGTTATACTCTCTTTTCTTAACAGGTAAGAATGTTTATAATTTTTAAGCAATTTTTTGTTATGAAATTTAATGTAGAAAACTATTAGCTTTATATATGTATGTGTGTGTGTATATATATATATTTTAGTTCTATTACCTTGAACCACAATAAGGATGTTCTTAAAAAGAGCCACATAGTAGTGACTACTACTGCTGTTCTTGGAAACTCTAAAATTGCAGGTGATTTCACAAACAGCCTTTTTGATATCTTGATTATTTTTTCACTATCAACCACCAATCCCAAACTAGTTTGGGACAACTCATCTAGAGACCTTCAGTTTGTGTTATTAAGGCCTGCAAATTATTAACATTCTCTTGGCATTCCTCATTTCTATCAGTGCCATTTTTTTTTTTTTTTTTTTTTTTTTTTTTTTTTTTTTTTTTTTTTTTTTTTTTTTTGCTTTTTGCTTTATTTTATTTTATTTTTTGTTTGTTTTTATTCTTCAGTGCCATTTTTCAATGGGAAAAAAACTTTAATTTGAATCTAAACAAATTAACTCCTAATTAGTTATATTTTTTAAAAAGTACTTAAAGAAATTGAACAATAATTTTAATAGTATCCAAATAAAATCCACACATTGCAGTTGGTCTTTTATATTTCTTTTCTACAGGTTCTACCTTCCATGTCATTTTTTCCCCCCTTGGAATATATTTATTGAACAGACTTGGTTGTTTGAATTATTGAGTTTCCCATAGTCTGGATTTTGCTGATTACATCTCCATGGTGTAGTTGAATATGGTCTTCTATCTGACCTATTTCCTATAAATTGGTAATTAGAGCTAAAGTTCTTTCTCTCCCTCTGATTTTTTTTTTTTTTTT
>JAQZBX010082671.1:0-13502 GCA_029593785.1 Cabassous unicinctus | reverse complement strand
TTTTTTTTTTTTTTTTTTTTAATTTCCAACTCATTGTCTTATATTTAGTAATGCATTAGTTGCAAATAAGAAATATTTACATGTCTTCTCCTACATATAATAAATATATAGCCATATGTGTACTATAAATATTTATACAACTATTTTAATTTAGGAAGAAATGGTATAGGATTTGAGAATTTTAAAAAAAATCATTCTAGGTAGTATTACAAGGAAAATAGAAAGAATATCCAAGTTCTCGGATTAAGCCACTTCAAATTCTACACTTGATTCTACTGCTACTAGCAGTTCAACCTTGAATAAGTATTAGTTTCATCATATGGAAAGATGATTTTCATGATTCTTCAAGCTCCAATTTATAGTAGACATGGAACACATAAAGAATTTCCAAAAGTTTTAGATATAAAATAATCAGCAAGAAAAGGAGTTCTGAAAAGCCACACTACAAAATACTAGCAATAATCATTATAGACACAAAATCATCAAATAGGTATGGTATGTATTATTAGGTTAAAGATGTCAAAATCTGAATAGCATGGCCCTTGTCTTAATGATATTGAAAATCTAAATGGAGAGACTGGACATAATTTTAAGACACACTTAAGAATTCAAAACAGTATGTGTAAAGCTCTAAGTGATAAGAACTGAACAATGCCAGGTGACAAAGGAAAAAAAAAAGCAGTTATCTCTGAGAGTGGGGAAGAGCTTGCAGGCTGGGACAAAAATAAGAAGAAATTCTGGGAATGAGTATACCCAATTTTTATACTTTTTGTCTGAATTCTTTAAAGATAGGGCTATTTCTTTACTTTATAAAGTAAAGAGACTTTAGAGATTTTATTAGAGTTAAGCTTCCTAGTAGGAAAGAATGTAATCTTATACTGGTAAGGAAAACTTAGGGCCTGTTTTCCAGGGAGATAGGGCTTAAGTTTTGCCACAGAAAACTGCCACAGTAGCATCCAAAGATTGGCCAAGTTGCAAACAGCTGGATCAGAGCTAGTGGAAAAACAATGGGATGTTGCTAAAAGGCTCTAACTTCTACAGCACAAACATAGTTCATTTGCCTGATTCTTGGATTCCCTATTATAAAAATCAGACAAATGAATTTCAGCTTCCTTTTTTTTTGTCCTCACATGCTGTTGTTCCTCAAATTCATGTAATTTGTCATTAATTTTCTTTTTTTTTTATTAACGAAGTTATAAGAATTGCCAATAACAGAGTATATAGTTTTAGTGACAAAAAAGAGAGTAAAAACAAGAAGAGTACAGATATACCTTGTTTTATTGCACTTTGCAGATATTACATTTTTTTAAATAAATTGAAAGTTTGTGGCAACCCTGCATTGAGGAAGTCTTTCGGCACCATTTTCTCAATAGCATATGCTCACTTCTTGTCTGTGTCACTCTTGGTAATTCTTGCAATATTTCAAACTTTTTCAAAATTATTATAGCTATTATGGTGATCTGTGATCAGTGATCATTGATGTTACTATTGTGATTGTTTGGGGAACCATGAATTGTGCCCATATAAAACGACCAACTTAATAAATGTTGTGTGTGTTCTGATTGCTCCTCTGACCAGCCGTTCCCCTATCTTTCTCATTCTACTTTAGCCTCCTCTCCCCCTGAGACACAGCAATATTGTAATTAGACCAATTAATAATCGTACTGTGATGGTTTGGCTAATGTGCAACTTGGCCAGGTAATGGTGCTCAGTTGTTTGGTCAAGAAAGCACTGGGTTAATTGTAATACAAGGGCATTTCATGGACTTTCATTTTCAGTGAGTCCGTTGCATCTATGGCTGATTACTTCTACAATCAACTGAAGAGATTGCCTTCAGCAATGAGTGACATCTCATCCAATCAGTTGAAGGCCTTAAAAGGAGAAGTGATTTCAGAGAAATAATTTCCATCTCTATGTCAGATAGCCAGCATCTCCTGGGAAACTCATTGAAGAACTTCATCAGAGTCCCTGATTTGCAGCCCACCATACAGAATTTTGACTTGTGCATCCCCATGGTTGCGTGAGACAATTTTATAAAATCTCTTACTATTTACAGAGATCTTCTGTTGGTTCTGTTTCTCTAGAGAACCCTGAAAAATACACTTACAATGGCTTCTAAGTGTTCACGCAAAGAAAATGGTTTCTTGTGATGTAGTCTACTACTGGTGAAGATGCTGTGAACATTGTTGAAATGACAACAAAGGATTTAGAATATTATATCAAATTAGTTGATAAAGTAGTGGCAGGATTTGAGAGGATTGACTCCAATTTTGAAAAAAACATCTACTATCGGTTAAATGCTATCAAACAGCATTTCATATTCCAAAAAGCTGTCATAACAAGAAGAGTCAATCAGTGTGGCAAACTTCCTTGTCTTATTTAAGGAAGTTGTCGCAGCCACTCCAACCTTCAGCAGCCATCATCTTAATCAGTCAACAGCCATCTACATTAAGGCAAAACCCTCCACAAGCAAAAGGATTATGACTTGCTGAAGGCGCAGATGATGGTTATCAATTGTTAGCAATAAAGTAATTTTTAATTAAGGTATTTACATTTTTTAAGACATAATGTAATTGCATGCATAGTAGAATACAATAGAGTGTTTTCCTGGTTTGACTTTTGTGGAACCCAGAAAATTATCTTCTTTAGCCAACCCGTTCCTGTGCCTGTAAATGCAGTGTAGATGTGGCCTTTTGATTAGATTCAGTTAAGAGACCTTGATTAGATTGCTTTTGATTGGACTATGTCCATGAGGCATGACTCAGGTTGGGTCTCTACTTTCTTGCTGAGCCTTATATAAATGAAGACACAGAAAAGACAGAAACACAGAAAAGGGAGCTCTGTCATTTTGACCCAGCCGTGTGAGAGAGAGGACTCAAGGATTGCTAGCAGCCAAAGCTGAAGCACAAAGCCCCTAAGAGACTGGGCCCAAGGAGCAGCTAAGACTGAAGAGATGAACCATAAGCCTGATTGCCCATTGCTGGGCTCAGGTAAAAAGCAGAGTAGGCAAGGCTGAGAAAGAAGGCCTGGAGAAAGACAAAGCCATGTGCCTGATGCCCACAGCTGAGCTCCTGGAGATGGTGACCTTGAAGAGAAGGCAGGGATCTCGGCAGAGATCAGTTGCCATCTTACCTTGCTACATGGTAGGATGCCAGGATTACCAGTAGCCAACTTTGGTGAGAAAGTATCTCTGATGGTGCCTTGATTTGGGCATTTGTGCAGACTTGTAACTATAAGCTTTCACACCTAATAAATTTCCCATTATAAAACCCAACCCATTTCTGGTACTTTGCATTAGCAGCCCTTTAGCAAACTAAGACAAGTATAAACATGACCTTTATATGCACTGGGAAACCAGAAAATTTATATGACTCACTTTATTGCGGTGTTCTGGAAATGAACCCACAATATCTCCCAGGTATGCCTGTATATGGAAATTAATCTCACTATTTTAAATTATGGAAATGACAAAGTTTTACAGTAAGACCATTTCTATTTGTCATGCTAGGCAGTTAATATTAAAATACTGTTAATAAGATTTAGATTCTTTCTGGTTCTTGGACACTATATTTTTAATCCTTGGACAGTGTACAACCAAATAAGAAGATAAAATAAATATAACACTAATTATCAAGATCAGATGAATTTTTAGCCAAAAGTAAGACTTACCATTAAGCATACCAGGTCTATTAATTTAAAATGTCTTCAGAAGGAGGATAAGCCAAAATAAATGTGTGTATGTACATATGTGTGTTTCATTAAAAAAAAACAAAAACAAAGATTAATTGTTTTCATTCAACAAATATATTGGAGCGTCTTTTGTATAAAGCTCATCTAAAATAGAAATAAATTATTTTTATGAGAAATTAAACATATTCCAACACAGGAAAAGCATATAAAACAAGACCAAAACCTAATGTCACCTTCAGAGAAAAAAAATGTTTAAAACGAGCCAGTTGCATGGTGTTCTCTGTTTTCTAATTCAAAATGACTTCAATTTATCTTTCCAGGAATATTTTCATATAAAATCCTATCATTTTAAAGAATTAATCTTAGAAACTTTAGATAAAAAAAAACTCCAAATCTCTTAGAAGAAAAAGTAGATTTTAATAATTATATGTGCTATATTAATATTGTCTTATGTTCATCAAAAAAAAATATATATTTTTAGCTGCCCTTATGAGTATATTTGTATTCACACACACACAGGCATGCTTGACACTGAACAGGGACAGTGCTTGAGACCGAAAGGTCAGGAAGCATGCTGGTGGCACTGCAGGGAGAGGAGGGACAAAGGGAGCCTTTGTCCCAGGTCTGTTCCCCACTGCCTCCTGGTAGGAGTGAAGAAATAGTTGAAATGAAATGAAGAAAAAAATGCCTCCAAAGCATCATTTTGCTGTGCTTCTGTCCTTATTCAAAGCACTAACCTATATTTTATGAATTCATTTCTAAATTACAAGCCTACCATTGTCAGAGGTTTGTTTCTTCCCTCTCTGAATGATTTAAATCATCATCAAACAACATTTACTTTTCATGTTTATGGGAATTGTATTATTACATCACAAGATATAATTAGATACAATATGAAATATTTTGGTGTTTTAGTTAAGATCCTAGATTATTGTTTTTAACTCTTTTTCCATTTTTTCCTCATTATAACTATAGTTTTCTCACTTATTTAAAGTTCTGTTACCTTGTTTTTGTAGAAACATGTCTTCCTTTAAACATAGTAAAGGAATACATGGTTTAATTCCCTAAGCACAAGGAAGAGAAAATGCTGCATTCACCCTTTCCCAGATTCTTTCTTAACTTCTAATTTATACACCATCCTAACACTCTGGACTTGGTTTGCCAAAAAAAATCATTTCTTTAAACCATCTTCATGTATTACTTTAGAAAAAAAACACAGGTTTTGAAGTTAGCTGAGTTTGATTCATTATTCTTAGTTAATAACTCTGAGTCATAAAGCAATTTATTAACCTTTGTGAGTCTCCATTTTGTTTCACCTGTAATATGTAGGTAACGTCATAAGGCTTTTTGTGAGAATTAGACTGGATTACTAATGCAAAAATATCATACAAGTGTACCTAGTATATAATCATTATTATTAAATATTAGGTGATTTAATTAATTTTAGCAACATTTACCAATTTTATCACAGTTAGGAAAATGTCTTACCAGCATATTTTTCCCCACCTAGAAATCAAGGCTCAGTAGTCTTTGGTATAATGGAATTTGTATTAGCTGAAATTAAATCAAAGGTAGACAGTTGAACACAGATTCCAGAAAGTATATAATTTAAATTACTAATGTAAAAGACCACATATAAAAAAAATGCCTCTTATTATATGTTCTTTGTATCTTATATGTTCTCTCTATATATTTTATATATTATAATATTTGCATAAATTAAAAAAATTAAATATTGTTTGGTGATTGTATTCCAATAAATTGCTGGTATTGTTTAAATATAAATGAAGAAATTATGTAATAATTCATAATGCTTTACATAAAATTATGCAAGTCTTGGAAAGAACACATACTATTCTCTATTTCTTCAGCACAATAGTCAATCTCTTGCTGACAACAAAGAGAAAATTATAAAGACTTCAATAGTAAATCTTAATCAGTACTTGACAGGGAAGGAAAATGATGAAGACATATAAACAATTATAACAGAATTTAACTTGAAAGTGGCAGTTGCTCAGTATTTGGCTTAAGCATTTATTCTAGGCAGTAGAACAAATTTTTGGAGACAGTGTGGTCCCCTTTTAAGCTGGCTTTTGACGTATGAAAATATACAAGTTTGATTTGCAATGAATATGGACACACAAATGAGGAAATAGTTGAGTGTCATCTTTTGCATTTTTTTCTTCTCTTCCCTCCTAGTTAAAATGTAGTATATAATTTTCAGTATTGACTTAGTAAATTACCATCTGACCTTTTTTGCATTCGGTATTCACTCCATACCAACTGATTTCTCTTTGCTGTCCCATCTCCTACCAAAGTACCTATACTACCAAATATCAACAATAAAGAGGATACTAGACTTCTGTCCCTGAGCCTTGGTGGAGTTATTTTGATTTAGAATTATGTCTTCAGTAGTGAAATTTTAAAAATTTGATTGTTATGAAGTTACTCATTGTTATTCCTGATTTAGAATTAGCTGATTCCAACTGCACTCTCAAAATTATATTACTTCATTCAGGTTCACTAAGTTTACCTGAAGAGATGCTATATATTTCTGCTATATGCCATCCACTATAAAATTAAATTTGTCTGTCAGACTACTATGTTCTGTAAAATTCTGTTACCCAATGAAATTTTTTAGTCAACCGAGAAAGTAAATTTATTCAAAGTTTCATCCCTGCATCTAGATGTTGTTAAATACAACTTATTCATTCTAAATGGAGTGTAGGGAAGTTTAAAAGGTTTATTAAGGTTACCTCATCTGATTTTTGCCAATATACAACTGTTTTTTATCCTATATTTTCCATTGCATTGTTAAATGATTGGTGAAATGAAACTTTCAACATATACACTGAGGAAATATTTCAGAGTAAGGAATAAGGCAAATATAAGCTGTTTTTGAGAGTAAAATTCAATTTTCTTTTTTTGAAATTTAAAACATTACATCTAATTATTCTTAGCTACCTAAATATTTGTCATTTTACATTTGCCCGTCATCTAAATTTTTTACCACAGTGGAACGACCTCTCTTTCTATATGCTTTGTCAATACTTTAAAACATCAAGCTCACCTTTTTTTATCTTATATTTTTCCATATTTAAATGAGGTTTTACTTACATTATGATCAATACCAGAGATCTGTGTTTCAATTATGCCTAATCTTATACCAGCTAGTAGTTGAGAAAATATTTTTAGATTCTTTTTGCATTGTACTTTTCTTCTCAAACCAATGATGTGTATATTGGGTAACTAAATATTCTATCAAGATGCCTACAATTTAATCCTCAAACTAGTGATAAATTACTTTTCTTTATTAATCTAATATTTAGTGAACATCTTCTATAGAAGATTTATGTAAGCACAATAAAAAGCCAGATATAATACAAATAATCCTTACCTTTATGTTAAGAAATTTACAGTCTGATAACCACCAGATCTTAGTACATGTATCTAAACATTTGGGTTTCTGGAACAATTTGATTTTGTAAACTCTGTGCTTTAATGTATTAATGATCTATTTGCTTTACTTCCAAACTACTAAAACCCTCTAATTATTTGTCTAACAATTTTATCATTTAATTAATATCAGAACACAGTACAGAAAAACACGAGCAGTTTTTACAGACAAGAGCATGGAGATGCTACTCATATTTGCCATTATCCAGTCACTGACATCACAATATGGATGTTGCTAAAATATGTCTGATTTCTAAATATAATGACTCAAATCTTAATTATTGTTCACTTTCTCTATTATGATTCATAATTCAAGGTATACTTTATATCATAGATTCATATTAGTAATGCTGGGCATACTTTCTTTATGTTATTGAAATTTCCTAAAACACAGTAGAATTAAACAGTTCTTTAGATGTGATAAAAATAATTCAAACGAACATGATAATCCACTTTTCTTTTAGGGAACATTGCTCTGTCAAGAAAAGAGAAAAGGGCTTTCCCTCAAACCATTGAAGAGTTCACACCTGCAGGTCTTCTCAGCAGCCATTATAGAATTGTATCCATAATTCTTCTCAACCTAGAGAGGAACTGACCTGTTCTCACTTGACTTCTATCTCCACCCTAAGTATACATGGGAATATATTCTGTGTATTAGGATTAAAAGCTGTGTTCAGCAAACCAGCTTCAGAGAAATAAATAGGCATTTGTTGAATACCTACTAAGTGACAGATACTAGATAAGACATTGGCGGTACAAAGGTGAATAAAGCCATGGTCCCTTAAAGTATGGAGCAATAGGAAAATAGAGAACAAACAGAATATATTCAAGTCATTAATCATAGTCTTATCTGTAATCCTTTTAAAAAGATTATCCATCTAATTAGTTTTCATAGCTGTTGCTGTCAATGAACTGTGTTCAAAAATGTGCTCCTACTCACAAGAAAAATTAAAATACTGTGAAAAGGAAATGTAGGACTTAATGAGATAAATGATTTTCTTGTCAACAGGTGTATATAGTTTACATAATTAATAAATAGCTGAAAATTAATCTCAGTGCCTTAGTTTGCCAGGACTGATATGACAGATACCACACCATGGGTTGGCTTAAGCCGTAAGAGTTTACTGTCTCAGGGTTTTGAGGGTAGAAGACCAATATCAAGCCATTGGTAGGGTTTGCTTTCTTCCTGAGTCTGTAGGGTACCAGCAATCTTCTCTCACCTGGCAATTTCTCTCTTTCCTTGCTTAAGCTGACTTCTAGCTCCTACTTGTCCTATTCAGTCATAGGTGTCTCTGTCTACATCTCCTCTCCTTATAAGGTCTCCTGTCACGTAGATTAAGCCCCCACCCTTATTCAATTAGGCCTCATCTAAATAGGATCTTAGAAGAGCCTATTCACAAATGAGTGCACATCCTAATTTATAATGACATCATCAAAGGTTCTATTTCCAAAGGGCATACCCACAGGAATCAGGCGGTTAAGACTTGAACATGTTTTTGGTAAGGTACAAGGTTTAATCCCCAATACTTACTTTAGTTCATGTTTACTAGACATTTTAACATCTGTGCATTAGCTTTTGTGAATTGAAATCATTTCAAAAGAAAAAATATAGTCTTTGATTTTCAGTATTTCTTTTTTTCAAGGAGATGTAGTGAAAAATGAAAAATATAGATCTTTAAAGGAAATGACATTTTCATAATAATAACTCTTTTTCTCCTTGCATAAACATATCCATAGTTACTTTTTTAAATTGCTTTGCCTTATAAAGGTTTAGAAGTCACAAAAATAAGTATTTACTTCCCTGGAGATTTCTTCATTATCTTTAATAAGACCCTTAGTGGATTTCATATGATGCAGGTCTCCTTTTCTTTTTTTTTTATTTTTATTTTTAACTTTTCTACTTTTGAAATTACAAGCTCTAACTCACCAGGTGTCTTTTTACTGGTTTGTGTTATTCTGTGTCTGAATATTTAAATTATTTTACAAGTCTATTCAATAAACCATTAAGATTTTCAGATCAGCAAGAAGAGGGAAAATATTTCATTTCACCTTTCAATGTCAATTATTTAAAGAATAATTAGATGCTTAAAGGGTATTGAAAGTCAGGATAGTTAGAATACACTTGCTGATTTGGAACAGGGAATAAGTTACTTCAAAATAGAAAGCACAAATGTATGATATTGTTACTTAGCATCACTGAAAATTCTAAGAAAAACTCACGTGGACTCTGTCCACATACACATGCACACATGCAAGTATATGTGTATTTTGCTGGTTGAGTCTTTCACAAGTAAGCTACCTAGTTTTCTTATTGAATTTTACTCAAATAGCACAAAGTAAGTAATCAGTCAGCATGCCCAGAATGGATGCATATTATTCTAAACAGTTTGTATCATGTGATTTAGAAAGCATTACACTGAAATCATGCTTAGATTGAAACGGAGGGCCTTTACAATCAGGCAATATAAAACTAACATCTTAGAATATGATTTTAAAAGTATAAATTTTTTTTTCTTAGAGAATAAATAAAAATATTCCTATAAGGCCTTTTTGACAAACCTTATATTTAAGGATAAGTAATGGTTCAGCATGAGAACATCTAGTAAATTTAAAAATCAGAGGTCTGCTTTATTGATCTTCATGACCACTAAAACCTCCTCTAGCTGTTGTCCTATCAAAAATCCTTCAAAGCTGAACTCTTTGAGGGAGTTCGCCACACATTCTCTTTCCAACTAAATGATTTCCATAACTGTAAATCCAGCAGGCATATTTCAGTCATCCTATTACATAGATTAACAGCTTTGGATCTGTTAATCACATCTGTTAATCACATCTGTCATCTTAAAGACCTTTCCTTTGGCTTCCATGATACCATATGTTCTGCTTTTTTCTGCCCTCTCTCTGGGCACCCCTTCTCAATCTGCTTTTGTACCCAGTTTCTACCTTTGAAACCTCTATCCAAGTTGGAGCTTCTCATGGCAGTCTTCTAAGCCAGGGATGACAGACTTTTTCTGAAAAGGGTCAGAGAGTAAATATTTTAGACTTTGAGAAATATATGTTGTTCTAGTTTGCTAGGCTGCTGAAATGCAGATACCATGAAATATATTGGCTTTGACAATGGGAATTTATTAACTTGCAAGCTTACAATTCTGAGCCCAAGAAAATGTCCAAATCAAGGCATCATCAAGGTGATGTTTTCTTCCTAAAGACTGGCTGTCAGTGATCCTGGACTCTTCTGTAACATGCAAAACATATGGTGGTGTCTGCTTTTCTCTTCTGGGTTTCATTGCTTTCAGCTTCTTGCTCCTTTGGCTTTCTCTCTCTTTGTCTGAATTTCCTTCTCTTATAAAGGACTCTAGTGAGAGGCTTAAGACCCACCCTGGGTTACATTTCAGAAAATGGATTAATTTTAAGGAAATATTTTTCTGGGGTACATACAGCTTCAAGCTATCACATATGGTATCTGTTGCAACTTGGCTGTTGGAGAACGAAAGCAGCCACAGATAATATGTAAACAAATGAGGGTGACTGGGTTTCTAGATATGTTATTCTACTTATTTATGTTACTAACATTAACTTTATAGGATTCTACCAAAATTGTTTTTTCTTTTCATGTTTAAATGAATTCATAACTCTAGGCACAAAATGATGAAAAAGATTGACTTGGATATTCTAACATTTGCCTACTCTGTACTCCTCCCACGTGTCTAGCTTCACCTTTTCTTACATTTTATCCTATTGTTTTTGTTGAGGTCAATTTTGATTATACTCCCAGGAGTTCCTTTCTAGTGTGGGACTTTTTCCTGGGTTTTTTAGTTTTGCGATTTCACAGGGTCCTGACTACTTCAATAACTTAAGGTTTTAAGGTATTACCAGAATCCCCTTGCATTCACTAGGAAATCTGAGTCTGCAAAATTGTCTCCCTGTTTCAGCTGCTATTCTCCCATTGGCTCACTATGCTTACCAAAAAGATTCCCTATTGAAGATTTGGACTCTCAGAGACACTAATGTCTTAATTCTACTTCCTCCTGCACGATTGCTGATGCCATGTAGATTTTGTAGCTATATTGACCTAGCCGCACTGTATTACTGCTTGACATCTTTGATTTGCCTTTCCTCAGATTTGTTTCTCTCAGAGAATTTAGCTTAAGAGTCTTGCACAATTGTTTTGTAGCTTGAAATATTATACTGTTTTTGTAACAGCCTAACCATTGACCCATGTGTAATATTATTTCAGCATGCTTATAAAACAAAATTAATCCATTGGTGGATTATTCACTTGTTCCCTAATTGAAATATTTATCTTACAAAAGTCTCTAAAGTATCTCCTTAGAGTAGTTCATTTTTCTTCAGAAATAATGAAATGATACTCTAAAATTTTTAATGTGAAATACAATGGTGCAAAACTTGTGGAATGAATTACTAAGGCATAAAATATTTTAATTATTTTATTTTCCCAGTTTTGCATTGTCAATTTTCTTAACTTCTAATATTTTTGTAAATATTGAATAAATTTTCCCTTACACAAAGTTGCTAAATATTTATTATATTTGTGTTAATATTACTTTCAATGACAAAATCCATGAAAGAACACAAAACGCAGCAAAATTTCTATGATCAGTCTTTTCAATTAACTTTGTATATCTAAATTTCAGAAAAGCTCGAGCTTTATGTTAATCTATTTGGATAGTGATACTTGATTTTTAAGATATTCCTTAAAATTAAATAATGTTACATAGTTAGGAAACCAAACTTGCTAGGAAAGGCAAGCTTTTATGTAATATATATTGCTAGCTACACAGTTGTTTTAAACAAATGGATTTTGAATTTGGGGCTTTTAAAAAAACACTTTGAATACATATAAGTGAAAAATAATAAAAGGAAAAGCTGAAGAAAATTAAAGGATTATCTCACATAATATTTATACCAACATGAGATTAAGTAATTGGAAGGGAAATACTATGAATTTTTGTTCATTTTCAGGGAAGAATGAATAGATAAAAGAACTAAAATAGATCTTGACTGGCACTTGCAAACTTTTATTTGAGCCAGAGATTCATAAATATTAGATTATATTCAGATTATGGAACAGTTTTTTTAATCAGCTTACTTCCACTTGCCATGATTTCATATTGGTCTAGTGTGAATCATCTTTGTATATATTATCTTATTAAAATACATAATATGTTGGGTATATCAAATAGTTTAAAATGTCAAGTTCATTCTTTCATCCTAGAATCCTCTTCTTCCCATCTTCACTTTCACTATCCTTGTGAGAGGATATATAGAGCCTCTGTTCTTGGATAGAAGAATCTACTCTTGCCCAATGTCAGTCTGCTTTACACATTAAAGCCAGAGTAATCTTTATGAAATGCAATGCAATGTGATCATACCATCACTTTCTTATCCCCGATCACAGAAAATCCATTTAGGTCACATCAATATCTTTTTTTAAAACTTTTTTAAAATTGAAGTTTATCATTCCTGCATGAATATCCATAAATAAAATAGTATAAGTTATGAACTTACAAAAAAAACATGCATATCATCTTACAGGACTCCCATACATTACCCTACCACCAACACCTTGCATTGTTGTAAAACAATGAGAGAGCATTGCCAAAATATTACTACTGATTATAGCCAATATCTTACATTTCATGTATTTTTTCCCCCAACCTACCCAGTTAATGACACCTGTATTAGTATTATATACTTCTTTATAGTTCCTGAGAGAACATTCTTATATATGTTCTGTTAACCACAGTCCATCTTCCACCACAGGATTCACTGTGTTGTACAGTCCAATGGCTCGTACAATCCATTCAAAGTGTACGCTCAGTGGCTCTCATATTCATCATAGAGATGTGCTGTCATCACCTCAGTCAATTTTAGAACGTTTTCATTATTCCAAAAGGAAAAATCCCATACCCCTTTATACCACCCTACTGTTATCCCTTTGAATTGATATATCTTTCTTTGCCATTGCTGCAAAAATATTACAATATTACTGTTAATTGTAATCCTTAAGTTACATTAGTTGTAACTTTCCTATTTATCACTATATACTTAACATTTTGTAAAGGAAAAACATTCTTATACTTATATTATTAACCATAATCTTCATCCACCACCAAAATCACTATGTTGTACAGTCCCTGCATTATCCTCTAGCTTCCTTTCAATTGAAATATTACATCCACAGACTACCCCTTTCAACCACAATCATATTTATCCATCAGCAGTGTTAGTTATACTCACTATAATGTATTACCATCAATTCTAGTCATTTCCACACATTTACAAGAAGAAATGAAATAGGAATGCATATGACAACACGGATGAACCTCAAGCAC
>JAQZBX010082670.1:0-13464 GCA_029593785.1 Cabassous unicinctus | reverse complement strand
TTTCAAAGCTTTGCACTAGCAAACCTGGTGTCTCCTGATTTCTCTCCCTCACCTGTAACCCCTCATAAAACCATTATATCAAGACTTAAGTGTGATTGAAGAGATGGTAGAAAAAGAGCACAAGCAACAGTTTTAATTTTGGTAATAAGACCTGTTAAAGATCACTAAATCGGTCCTTAAAAGTCCAATCTTCTCCTAGTAGCCACATTATAGTTAGGCCACAGTTTCCTCACTCCCCAGTGTTCTCCCTCAACTACCTCATTGCCCTTCTTCCCCAAAGCATTTCCCAATGACCCCCACCCCTCCCACCAGTCTCTCGTAAGCATCAAGAATGCTGGATGAAACACAAGCTTTAGAGATAAATTGCCATGCAAACATCAGTCTTTCGTGCTCAGAATAGCCACACCTCCCCCCCAAAACATCGTGATGTCTGCTTTTCAAAATGTTACTTTCTGCAGAATTTTAATTGAAATCCCCAAATTCTAAAAGTGCTCACACTTGAGGATTTTTCGCCTGACCTATAAGGGATTTAAAGTACTGTAAATATGTATATAGATGTATTAAACCAATATTCTGGATACATCATGCAGTGGGGTGAATTATGTACCCCAATTTAGACATGTTCTTGGTCTTGATCCACATTTCTGTGGGTGTGAACCATTGTAAATAGCATCTCTTGAAGATGTTTTTCAGTTAAGTTGTGGCCCAACCCTGATAACTGGAGTCCTTTACAAGCAAATTGAAATGCAGACATAGAGAGAGAAAGCCAGGGGGTGAACCAAAGTCCACCGGAACCCGGAAGAGAAAAGAGAGCATGTTGCCACGTGCAGAGAAAGCCAAGGAAAGCCAAGGCTCTTCGCAGCCAGCACTGGAACGCCAGTCTTCAGGGAGAAAGCCCTGCCTTGCTGACGCCTCTGTTTTGGACTTCTCCTAGCCTCAAAACCGTAAGTCAATAAATTCCTGTTGTTTAAACCAACCCATTGTGTGGTATTTCTCATAAAGCCCTGGAAACTAAGACACATTCCAATAATTAATAAGATGAAAATCACTTTAGCATTTTGATAAAATCCAGAAAACTATCAGGTTTGTCAGAGAAATGGCTTATTCTGTTATTCTGCTCTCAGTTCTCAATTACAGCTCTGCCATGTGTCATTTTGATAAATGCAACATGTTCTTTGAAGCCCCCACATGAGGGGAGAAAATTCCCCAAATTATGATAAATGCTTTTTCTATGCTCTACAAAAGCAAATCTCTTTATTTTACAAAACTTGGAATTTAGTAGCGAATTGAAACCGCTTCAAGAGAGTCTGACACTTACTCAGACTTGCCGCCCACTGCTGCAAAGCCTTTGCCTTTCCATTTCTTTGGTGACTAGGAGTGGTAGAGCCCTCACCATAGGCTGAGAGCCCTCTAACCCTGGGCCCCATTGAGGCCCCTGCAGGTTCTCACTTGTCACACTCCCTCTGCCTCAGAATGGTTACTCTGAGCCTGGCCTCACCGTTAACAGCTGCCCCTGCTGGAGGTAAACATCACAGGTGTTCTGTTTCTCTGACTCTTGGCCCCTGAAAAGCCATGAGGGCCAGACCACCCAGGTTGAAGATGCCCTTGTGTGCCTCCTTGCCTTGTTAGGAAGGCGTATGTAAAAGGTCTAAGCAGGCCTCTGGCTGGAGGAGCCCATCTCCCTTTAAACAGATACCCTTGGTATCACCCGAAAGGGCATCTAGACTGAAGAATAGGTGCCAGCACACTCTGTCCAACACAGGCTTCCAGGCAATGCCTCCTTCCCATTGGAGCCCATCAAGCTTGGCTTTGGGGCCAAGATGCATATGGGTTTTGTCTTCCCTGACAACATTGCTAGATTACAAAGGCTCTCTAGAAAGCTGTGGGTTAAGAAGGATTCTGAAGTTGTATCTGGGCTCAACAGAAAGAATGCTATTCCAGAAGGATAGGGATTTTTATCTGTTTTGTTCACTGTAGTATCTCCAGTACCTGGCACATTGTAGGTGCTTAATAATTAAAAATAAAAATAGACCAGCTTTATTAAGATGTAATTCACATACCAGGGGAGTGGATGTAGATCAAGTGGTTGAGCGCCTGCTTCCCATGTATGAGGTCCTGTAGGAATCTGTCCTGCAAAGTCTTGCAGGGGTCTGTCCAGCAGAGCCCACGACAGCGTAATGAAATTACTCTGAACACAGTGGTTGAGAGAGGTCAGGGGGAGAGGTCAGGGGGAGAACAGCTAAAGGAGCTCTTCTCCCCAGCTGATCCCCAGCATGCCTTTTATTCAGAAATTTTTCATAGTCAAGGTCAGGGTGAGCAAGTGCAGGGCAGCAGGCAGGAATCTAGTGAGGGGTCGTAAATCACATCATAAGAATCCTAGGCTGATAATGGGGAAGCAAAATTACAGAAACATTTAGTGATATACGTAGGAGATAAGGTGGGAGATAAGGGAGATAAGATTAGCAGGAAACTTCCTATTTATAGCAGGAACTGATAGTGGTGATTTCTCTGTGTGGGCAGAGAAACAGGCCTCCAAGCTATTACTTAGATGTGAAGATCAGAGGGTTCCCACAAGGTCCCAATTCAATCCCTGGTACCTCCTAAAAACAAACAAACAAACAAACAAACACATAGAAAAACCAATTCTAAATGGGGAGTGGATGTAGCTCAGTGGTTAAGCGCCTGCTTCCCATGTATGAGGGCCTGAGTTTAATCCCAGGTACCTCCTAAAAAAAAATCCACATACCATAGAATTCATCCATTTAGTGTCCCATTCAGTGATTTTTATTATATTCACAGAGTTACACAACCATTACCACTCCCTTAAAGGGGATTGATTAACCACTAGATACGAGCAAGTTCTTGAGGGCATAGGAGAGGCCTGTCTGCTCATAGACATTGTGTAATATTTTAAAAATCATTTAATTCTCAGCATAACTGTATTTTAAGGTAAATATCATTTACAAATGAAGAAACTGAGGCTCAGAAAAGAAAAATAACTTGCCAAATAATTAGTGGGCTTTGGATTCCAACCCACGTCTTTTGCCTCCAAACGATGAGGGAGGAAAGGGATACAAAATGGGGACCCCAAAGGTACTTCACCCATTTATGGAGTTGCCTGGGACAGTCCCCAGGATGTTGTAGGCTTTGCTGCTTGGTCCCACTTTTCTGGTTTCAATTCCTACATAGATTCATTGCTAATATCAAGGTGAGGTTTTAAAAAAATAGAACTTAGAATGGGGTAAAATGGGGCATGAGCAAGGTTGGGGGCAGTGACAGAGACTGTTGGCAGCGGGGGCATTAGACACGCACAGACCACCACAGGATAATCATCATCTCTCGCTACACAATCCATTAGCAGGGAGTTTGTGTTAGTAGAGAAACCGATACCCCCAGAGTCACCTATTTACTTCATTCAACATCTGCGGAGTGCTTACTAAGTGCTACTAGGCACTGTGTTTCATGCTGGGAATGCAAAAAGGAGTGGAACTGAGAAGGGCTGCAGTAGGAGTAAAGTCTGAGCTGGGTCTCACAGGTTGAGTAGGAGTTCACTAGGCAGCCACCAGATGAAAGGCAAGATGACAAACGCGCAAAGTAAAAAATAGCTTGTTTTACTTTATTATTATAGTCACTGTAAGGGTTAAGATTCGGGCAGCGGCCTGTGAGGGTTAAACTGTGAAGGTTAAAACCTGGGCAGCAGCCCAACTGCCCGGGCAGTGGTCCAACTGCTGGATCAGCTATTAGCTCACAGAGCCCTTTGTCGTCTCAGTACACATACTCCCAAGGCGCAGCAGAAATGATTCTGAGGAGTTGCATTTTGTGTTCCTTTTGTGTAACATTTGAGTGATAACAGTAATGTATAAATAACTCTGCAAATAAGGAATGGCCATGCTTGCTTACCTGTTTGTCTGGAGCAGACTGCAGCTGTGCCAGTATGAGCAAACTTCCCTCTCCGCCTAGAGTCTTTTTCCACCTACCTACCTCGTGGGCTCCCAAGGTGGACTCAGTGTACAGTCACATAATAACTAGGTGGAAGACGGGCTTGCAAAAGTAGCCATTTTACTTGTGGACAATTTGAATCTATGGGCATTGAGCCCACAATTTCAACATTCAGTTGGTTCTGCATGTGTGTGTTTCTGTATGAGCATGTACTTGTGTCTTGTGTGCACATGCGTGGGTGTACAGCCTGCAGGAACACAGAATTGAGCTGATCATTTGCCACAGTTCATGACATGCCAGCATCTTCAGTCTGTGTCAGACCTACCTCCTTATTTTTCAGTTTTATTCTATTATTTTCTCCATCATTTGCCATTCTAACTCCATTCTCTTCCATACAACAGGTATCCAGTGTTGTACTCTTAATTTAGTTCTTCCTAATCCAGGTTTTATACCTTGACTTACAAACATATGTTTCTTACATTTTTATTCAACATCACTTTTGAAAAATCTCTCAATGTTGCTGTGTAGAGATGCACTTAATTTCTTCTGGTGTCCACATGTATTCCACCATAGGTACATATCTCATTTAACTTATCCAGCCTTCAGCTGATGGAACTCAGTTGTTTTCAACCCTTCTGTGAGGTACATTCTTGGGCATGTGACGTGTTCCCTTATGGACCAGTGTGAATGGTTTCTTGTGGGTTTTTTTTTCCTCTAAGATCATATACCTCAGAGTGGTAGTGTTGAATCACGGGTATCTGCATTCTCAAGTTCACTAAATTATGTCAGAATTTCATTGCAAGATTAAACATTTCCTTATATACATACAAGCCTTCAGACTTTCCTGTGAATTGCCTGCTTTCTGTTGGGGGAAACCCTCCATCCTGCTCTCATGCCATAGCTTCTCCAATCTATTTAGGGGAGTCCATCTCAATATCAGGTTTCTGTGAGTTGCCTATTCATATGTGGGTTTCTTTTTCCTGTTATACTTTCTTTTTCTTGATGATTTACGATAGTCCCTTGTATATTCTAGATATGAATCATTAATCCCATAGTTCAAACTTTCGCAAATTGTTAACACTACAAAGTCTTCTTCCAAATTGTTTTCTGACTGTCAGCTTAGTCTGTGGCATGCTTTGTCGAGCAGAAATATTTTATTTGCTGAAGCAAAATCATCAATTTTCCCCTTTTATGGCTTGTGTATTTGGAATGTTATTGCAAAATCATCAATTTTCCCCTTTTATGGCTTGTGTATTTGGAATGTTATTTAAGAAGTCCTTTTCCATCCCTAAGCTGTAAAGATAACTAACAGTAGTTATTCCTGGGTGCCTTACCTAAAAATCTTTCACAAGAATTATAATTTCATGTCTTACTTGTATAATTTAAAAATTAACTTAATAAAATCTGATCTTATATAAGAAAAGAATGCCTCTTTTGTTAGAGTAAAATGTAATTATATTTAATTGTTGATAATGTTATACTTACACTGTTTATAAACCAGATCAGTGGAACTTATAACCCCAGTCATTTTGTACTTTTTTTTATCTTGACCGTGGAAAGTATCTGTTAGAGGAATTTACACATCCAGATTCATTGTGAAAAATCCAAATGGGTGTGTCTTGTGTGCTACACACACCAGAACCTAAAAGAGGTGATTCAGTAGGGGAGGGGAAATTGGCCCCAGCTTTCAAGAATACCCCATAGTCCCTCCCATTTTTGCACTCCCTGAAAGGAGAAAAACGTGTCTCTCCATTGGATGCTTAATTTCCAGTGAAGAAGGAATGACCTTTCTGAAATCTAAGAGCTTTCCTGGGGCAGGGCGATGGTTTCACCTGCTGTAGCTGATGAGCAGCGCCAACAGCGAGGAGGTGCGTCAACAGCGAGGAGGTGCGTGAGCGGGAGGTGCGTGAGCGGGAGCTGAGCAGAGGGTTGCTGAGGAAAGCGTTAGACAGCAGTCGCCTCCCCAGGGGCCCTGCCCCTCCAAGCGACAGGGGAGTCCCCCTGACAATAAGAAGTCCTTATTCCTCCAGCTTGTCTCAGACAGGGTAAAAGACCAGAATTTATGAAAAATAACACAGTTCCTTGACAGTCACTAATTAGTTGATCTTTCTATTTATTCGACAAATCAGCCGAGGACTTTTCATGCCCCAGGCGGTGTGCTGGCCCTGGGTGTTCCCCAGAGTACAGCAGGGACTTGGCCTCTGCCCTGCGTAGCACTGGGGAGGAATACCCAGCGCCATGCACCACACATCCGTGCTGCTCGGTTTCTGCCTGCCAGTGCGTCAGAGCAGAGAGCTCTGGAATACCCAGTTCCGCGCATGTTATACCTGAAGGAAGAAAGTCCCAGAGAGGTACACTGATTTGCCCCAAGCCTCTCCGCTGGTCAGGGAGAGCTGGGATGGTGTACAGGTCCTCTGAAGGCCAGCTCTGTGCTCTGGGGGTCACTCCAAAGGCTGGGGGAAAAAAATCAAGAGGTTTTTTTAGCCTTTGAGATAATGTGAACACTGTCTCAAATATACTTCCATGGTGTTCATCATCACCCCGACAGACCCTCCTTGTGGTTTGGCAGTTTAGCTGGCTGGTTCCTGCACAGAAGTGGCCTGGGCCTTCTAGAAGCAGACAGAACTGGCAACAGCAACACAGGGTGCCATGCTGTTCAAAGGTCCTGGTCACTTGGGGTCAGGGTTGCTGACCCCAGTGTGCCCTGGAGCCAGAGCTGGACATGGATGAGGCATGACACTATGGGAGTGACCCAGGAGGACCCCGGGGTTGGGCCCAAGAGACAGACAGATGGCAGGGTCTCCCATACTGACGCGGGAGCAGGAAGCAGTGCAAAGAAAGCCAGGTCCTGTGTCAAGGGCTCCAGCAGAGAAGGATGGAGAACGGGCATTGTATGAGAAACACCCTGAGCCGGCTCCCTTGTCCAGAGACCTGGAGGGCTCTGTCCAGGACCCCCATGGCATTCACATTTAAATAAAGAACATCCATTGGTGCACAACTGGGACCACGATCTCCTGTGCCCCCAGGCCTGATCAGGAAGAGTCCCGGGCCCTCTGAAAACCCTGACCTCCTCACCAACTCCACCACAATGGCCTCACACATCTCTGTAAATCAGAGAGTGGCCTCCACTATGCTGGGGGCAGAAGCAATTTAAGTTGCTGCCCGCTTGCCTTCCAGCTGTCAGCTTGGGCCATGCATCATATATTTTCCATCAATAATTTAACTACCTCAGGAATAGAGGCTCCAGGGGGTCCCTGGGGAGCTGACCAGCGCCATTCATTATTAAGGGGGCACTTACTGCCTCTACCCCTGAGTGCTGGGAACACATCCTGCTACCCACTTCTCCCCACCTCTCCCTAGCCCTTCATTTCCACCTTCCTTTTCTACTCTTTCTCAGAGGCTGATCCCCATCACCTGGTGTAGATATCTTCCGGATTTTGTTGCATTTCATATATCTATATCTTGAAGTTCAACCTAAGCCAAGATGCGAAATCTAAGAGGAAAACCTGAACAGCCCATGTATTTAGGAATTCTTTTAGTGCTCCACCATATTTAAAAGGTTTTGTTTGCACGTATGAAAATGTATAAGTGTTTGTTGTTTATTTATTTATTTTTCCCACAACCCTTGTGGAGTCTTAAACAGGGCATCTTGGCTGGGCAGCTGGTGGGAGAGCCTAGCATCCTTCCTTGCTGTATGACTACTTTGCACCCACTCGTGAGGAAAGGAGCTGGGGGTGGGGAAGGGGCTGTGTAGTGGGCACTGGAAAGAAGAAGGGCCGGGAGGATGGGCTCAATAGCAGGCTACGTGTTCCCTGTCTTAACTCCTTGAATTGGACAGAAGCCATTGTTAGGAGGTGAGGATCTGAGCTGATGGAACTGGTTTCATGAGATGCTTTGTGAAATTCTGGGCTTGTCCCACACTGCTCTGGCAGATCCAGGATCGGTGGCTGAGGGAACATCTAGAGACAGCATCCAAGACACAGCCATGGTCAGCCACGATGCTGGTGAGTCGCTTTAGGCATCATCTCAGGGGGTGGACACAAGTGAGTGGGGGCTGGAGCAGAAGAGGAGTGCTGTGGGGCCATGGCACCATGACTGACAGACTTTGGGGCCACAAATGGGACTCCTAGAAGTGTCTGGGGAGATTGCATAGAGTGATGATTGTGATAGGCCTATAGCAGGCGTTCTTAACCTTTTATTGTTCCATGGGCCCCTTTGCCAGTCAGGTGAAAACCACGGACCCCTTACTAAGCCCACACTATACTGTGTATTATTTAATAAATATATCACACCCGCACCAACACGTCCCCACAAGAATAATGTTTTTGTGAATTTCAATTCACCTCATGGACCCCTTGTTAAGAAACCCTGGCCTATGGTGTTACATTTAGGAGGGTGGGGGCTCAGAGCCCCTGTAATTTGGAAATTAATGTTTTGTTTTTACATTATAGAACTTTTTATTTTGAAATACTTTCAAACTAACAGGACAGTTACAAAAAAAAAATATACAAACCCCAAACCGAAAACACCAATTTTAACATTTTGTCATATGCCGCATCATTCTATCTATCCATCTGTCAATCTATCTGTCTGTCTTTCTGTCTAGCTATCAATCCATTTTCTGAATACTTGAGTGAGGTTGTATACGTCTTGCTCCTTGAACACATGAAAGTTCCATTTCCCAAGAACAAGGATATATTCACTTATGTAACCACCTTAAATGCAGTTATCAAGTTCAAGAAATTTAATATTGACATAAAGCTTGCAGTCTATATTCCAATTATTTCATATGTCCAAATAATGCCCTTCTTTTGCCTGATATTAACATCTTGTAACATTAACATACATAATATTTGTTTAGCTTTCCTTTTAGTAATATACATGACCTTACTCTTTCCCTTTCAAACACTCATACCCATATAATAGCATTCCTAGTTACAAACATTATGCTGTGCTTTCACCTTTTCTATTCATTTCCAAAGATTAACACACAATCTTTTTACCATTTCTGCACATGTTAAACCTCAGCTTCCTATTCTCTAAACTTATTCTATTTTCTGGTGACCCATATTCTAGTTATTAACTCCATGAGTTTACACAATATATTTAGTTCATAATAGTGTAATCATACAATATTTGTCCTTTTGTGTCTGGCTTGCCTCATGCAACATAATGTCTTCCAGGTTCATCCATGTTGTCATATGCTTCACAACTTCATTTCTTCTTACAGCTGCATAATATTCCTTTGTGTGTATACATACAGTTTGTTCCTCCGTTCATTGGTTGATGGACATGTAGGTTGTTTCCAACTTTTGGCAATTGGGAATTACGCTACTATGAACATCGGTGTGCAGATGTCTGTTTGTGTCACTGCTCTCAGTTCTTCTGGGTATATATCCAGTAATGGTATTGCCAGGTCAGGTAGCAAATCCATACTCAGCTTCTTTAGGAACTGCCAAACAGTCCTCCACAGTGGCTATACCATTCTGCATTCCCACCAACAGTGAATAAGTGTTCCTATCTCTCCACATCTTCTCCAACATTGTCGTTCTCTATCTTTTTTAATAGTGGCCATTCTAATAGATGTGAAATGATATCTCATTGTAGCTTTGATTTGTATTTCCCTAATTGCTAGTGATGTTGAACAATTTTCGTGTGTTTTTTCACCATTTGTATTTCTTCTTTGGACAACATCTATTCAAGTCTTTTGCCCATTTTTAAATTTGGTCATTTGTCTTTTTATTGTTCAGTTGTAGCATCTCTTTATATATCATGGATATTAAACCCCTATCAGATATGTGATTTCCAAATATTTTCTCCCATTGAGTTGGCTGCCTTTTCACCCTTTTGACAAAGTCCTTTGAGATGCAAACATGTTTAATTTTGAGGAGGTCTCATTTATCTATTTTTTTCTTTTGTTGCTTGCGCTTTAGGTGTAAGGTCCAAAAAACCACCACCTACCACAAGATCTTTAAGATGTTTCCCTACATTTTTTTCTAGTAGTTTTATGGTCCTGGCTTTTATATTTAGGTCTTCCATCCATTTTGAATTGATTCTTGTATAGGGAATAAGATAGGGGTCCTCTTTCATTCCTTGGTTATGGATATCCAGTTCTCCCAGTATCATTTATTTAAGAGACTGTTTTGTCCTATTAACATGGACTTGGTAGGTTTGTCAAAAACCAGTTGGCCATAGAGGTGAGGGTTTATTTCTAGACTCTCAATTCTATTCCACTGATCAGTGTGTCTATCTTTATGCCATTACCATGCTGTTTGGGCCACTATAGCTTTGTAGTATGTTCCAAGGTCAGGCAGTGAAAGTCCTCCCACATTGCTTTTCTTTTTTAGAATGCTTTTTTTTTTTTTCTTTTAGGAGGCACTGGGAACTGAACCTGGAACCTCCCAAGTAGGAGGTGGGTGCTCAACTGCTTGAGCCACATCTGCACCCTTAGAATACTTTTAGCTATTCAGGTGCACTTTCCCTTCCAAATAAATTTGGTAATTGCCTTTTCTATATCCGTAAAGTAGGCTGTCGGAATTTTGATTGGTATTGCATTGAATCTATAAATCATTTTGGGTAGGCTTGACATCTTCATGATATTTAGTCTACCAATCCATGAACACAGAATGTATTTTCATTTGTTTAGCTCGTCTTTGATGTCTTTTAGCATTATTTTGTAGTTTTCTGACTATAGGTCCTATCCTTCTTTGGTTAAATTGATTCCTAGGTATTTGACTCTTTTTGTTGCTATTTTAAATGGAATTTTTTTCCTGATTTCCTCTTCAGATTGCTCAGTACTAGTGTACAGAGACATTACTGATTTTTGTGTGTTGATCTTGTATCCTTCCACTTTGCTGAATTTGTTTATTAGCTCAAGTAGCTTTGTGGTAGACATTTCAGAATTTTTTAAATATAGGATTATGTCACCCACGAATAGTGATAGTTTTTCTTCCTCTTTTCCTATCTGTATGCCTCTTTTGTTGTTGTTGTTGTTGTTGTTTTTTAAAGATTTATTTATTTATTTATTTATTTATCCCCCTCCTTGCCGCTTGTGTTGCTGTGTCCATTCGCTGCGTGTCTTCTCTGTGTCTGCTTATCTCCCCCTTGCTGTGAGGTCTTGCCGCATCAGCCCACGGCGCCGCGCGAGCCGGCCTGCCCTCACAAGGAGGCCCCGGGAAGCGAACCCGGGTCTCCCATATGGTAAATGGGAGCTCTATCCATTGAGCCACACCCGCTTCCCTGTTGTTTTTTAACAATTTTAATTTTCAGTTCATAATTATCATGAGTCCCCCCCAAGATGGCTCCTTCATCTGTTTGCTCTTTGTTTTTGCTCATTGTTTTTACTCTCGTTGTCTGCTGCTCATTTTTTTTTTGTTCGTTGTCTGCTCATTGTGTGTTTGTTTTTTTTTCTTTAAAACGTACTGGGAACTGAACTTGGGACCTCCCATGTAGGAGGCAGGCGCTCAACTGCTTTAGCCATATCCACTCCTGTTGTTGTTAATTGCTCTAACTAGAACTACTAGCACAATATTGAATAATAGTGATGACAGTGGGCATCCTTGTCTTGTTCCTGATCTTAGAGGGAAAACTTTCAACATTTCCCCATTGAGGACAATGTTGGCTGTGGGTTTTTCATATATGCCTTTTATCATATTGAGGAATTTTCCTTCTATTCCTGTCTTTTGAAGTGTTTTTATGAAGAAAGGATGCTGGATTTTCTCAGATGCCTTTTCTGCATCAGTTGAGATGATCATGTATTTTTTTTCCCTTCAATTTGTTAATGTGGTGTATCACATTAATTGATTTTCTTATGTTGAACCATCCTTGCATACCAGGAATAAATCCTACTTGGTCATAGTGTATAATTCTTTTGATATGCTGTTGGATTCGTTTTGCTAGTATTTTGTTAAGAATTTTTGTATCAATGTTCATTAGAGGGATTGGTCTGTAATTTTCTTTTCTTGTAGTATCTTTATCTGACTTTATTATAGGGTGATTGTAATAGTCATGAATCTTTCTTCCTTGTTTTGTTATGAGTATGATTGTATATATACACAAAACAAATTTGTTTTCTTCCCCAACCTTTTCCCTTATCATATGACACCTTGTATTAGTTTCATGTCATAATATTTAAGGATGTCAAGTTTAAGAGTGAATATTACCCAAGGACTTGCACCCTATTCTGTAGAGAATTAATGCGTTTCCAGTTGTATGCAGGAGAGTTGAACATTGTTAGGCAGAAACATATATATATGCATGCCTGTTATTCTTTTACTTAGAGACCAAGTATGGTTTAAGGTAATGTGTAGGGTTGCCGAGTTGACAATGGGTGGACTGTGATGCTTAGGCTAATGTGTCAACTCGGCCAGGTGACTGTGCCCAGGTGTTAGGTCCAGCAAGCACTGGGCTAATTGTAATGCAAGGACATTTGTGGGCTTAGTTTTCCTGCATAGATGGCTGATTACATCTGCATCAACCAGGGAGATTGCAGTCAGCAAAGATTTATTGAATCAGTTGAATGCCAGCTCGTCTTTGGACAGCCAGCTGTCTCCTGGACACTCATCAAGGACCTTCATTGGACTTTCATCAGAGCCCCTGGTTTGCAGCCTGCCTGCAGAACCTGGACTTGTGCACCCCCACAGTCATGTGAGAGACTCATAAAATCTCATACTGTTTACAGATATCTCCTGTTGATTCTGTTTCCCTAGAGAGCCCTGACTAATACAGCAATGTTGGCTTCATAAAATGTGTAAGGTAATTTTCCCTCCTCTTCAATTTTTTGGAAGAGTTTAAACAGGATTGGTGTTATTCTTCTCAAAATGCTTGGTAGAATTCACCTATGAAGACATCTGGTCCTGGACTTTTCTTTTTTGGGAGATTTTTGATGACTGATTCAATCTCTTTAAATGTGATTGGTTTGTTAAGTTCTTGTATTTCTTGTAGCATCAGTGTAGGTTATTTGTGTGTTTCTAAGAATTTGTTCATTTCATCTAGTTTGTTGTCTAGTTTCTTGGCATATGGTTTCTCGTAATATCCTCTTATGATCCTTTTTATTTCTTTGTGGTCAGTTGTAACTTCCCCTCTTTCATTTCTGATTTTATTCATTTTCATCTCTCTTTTTTCCTTTGTAGTTTAGGTAAGGATCTGTCAATTTTATTGATCTTCTCAAAAACTCAGCTTTGGTTTTGTATTTCTCTATATTTTTGGTCTCTATTTCATTTATTTCTGCCCCGATCTTTATTATTTCTTTCCTTCTGCTTGCCATGGGATTGGTTTGCTGTTCTTTTTTAGTTTCTCCAGTTGTTCCATTAGATCTTTGATTTCAGCTTTTTTTTTTTTTTAATATAGGCATTTAGGGCTATAAATTTCCCTCTCAGCACTGCCTTCACTGTATCCCATAAGTTTTGATAATTTGTGTTCTTGTTTTTACTCATCTCAATATATTTACTAATTTCACTTACAATTTCTTCTTTTACCCACTGATTTTTTAGGAGTGTATTGTTTAGCCTCCACACATTTCCTAAT